>JABJVR010019762.1:0-39629 GCA_025773905.1 Chitala chitala
GTTTGCCCCCCCCCCCCCCCCCCCCCCCGAGTGAAATGCATGCAGTTCAGATTACACGGTGATATCTTTCTGGTTTTGTTTTTAAACTCATTTACCAGACTTGTGTAACAATGCTGGACTAGCAGTGGTATGTATTGGGATGTTATGCTACCCATGGTTTTTAGATTTCTGACTTCCTGTTATTGTTATCAAAGTTAATTGGTTTTGTTTTTGTACAGGTTTAACTAGTTTAATTTTTTGGGGCTTTTGCAAGAGTTTAGAGTGAGTAATGCTGTATTACTGGGCTAGAGGCTAAAACCTTCTGTGTGTTTGTGATTTACAGAGGACTTCTCTCAGAGCATTGTACTCCCTATAGAAAAATGTGTAACTGGCATACTGTACATTCTGGGCCTGGTTTTCCTGATCTAGAGCAGCTGTGGAGGACGGTCCACCCAACCAACCCCCTCAGTCCCCCACCCCCTGCTGCTGGGTTGTCATCTCTACTGAGGAATCCACTGCAGTCTTGTGCTTAAAATCACTGAGGTGATGTCACATCTTAAACAATTTTTCTACCCATCAGGATGTTATTGGTGTTGTATGTGATAAAACTCATTGTTTAAAGGAAAAAAAAACCTTTATGTTAAACATCAGTAGTAGAAGTGACCTGTGAATTACACCAAATCTTCAGGAGGTCAAGAGCATGACACTTCCTGTGCTGGTCCTGTGTATACATGTAATATGGCAGTAGTACTTTTAGTATATGTGCCTTAATCGATGGTACACACCTCACATGGGACACCTGAGAACTTGTCCAGTGTGTAAACTACATCTGTGACACTTCTGTCTACTGCTGTGTTTCATGTGCTAGCTCACATTATGTTTGTTGGGAACCAGGGCCGACCAAATCACGTTATCAGATACAGAGGACATCCAAGAAAGACACTTAGCAAGTGGGGCAGGAGGGCGGAGGCCAGTACTTTGGGAACCGCCCACTAACGAACGCTTTCCAGCACAGACGCAGCGCTCCTGTGCCCCGCCTTTGGAATGACCTCCCGCTTGGCCTTATCACTGTTTTCTTAAATTTTTTCCCACATTATCTGATAGCCAGTTGATTTGCCAGCATTCTGATTTGTCCATATGTCGATTTCCATTGGCTTTCCTGTCAAAATTGGCTCTTTCATTGCTGTTCCAGGATGAGTGATGTGTAGTTTTCGTTTGGATTGTTTCATAATGGCGTGAAGAGCTCCCGTGGCACAAAACAGACAGCAGAAACCAGGGGGGGCGGTGGAGATCAGTGGATGTCACTTTTGTGGCTACAGATAAGGATTTCCTCATAACCACTTTCAGAATGTGTTCGTTCTCAACTAATTGCTTGTAATTGAATGCTTTGTTGCTATATCAGCCAACAGCATATTGTTTTGCTATGAAGTATGATTGAATTCCAGGATGCTCCTCGAGCTCCGCTCATGGGGAGTGTGTTATTTGTTGTTATTGTTGGGGGAGTTTACGCTTGATTGCTGTTTATTTGCGCGTGCTCTTTGTTACCGACAGGGTTTACTGACTTCTAAAGGAGTAGAAATAATTTGATTTGTGGTGTAAGGGTTTGTCGTTCGCCCATTGTCAGGAGATTAGACCTAATCTTTTCAGGCAGGATTTGTCTGTGCTGTCAGGTACGCTTTTTGGAGACTTGTGCCGGCCCAGAATCCCGCTCTCTGCGAATCTTGCGTCTCGGCGCGCTCTCGGTAGGTGCAGGAGCAGTGCACGGATCGTTGCGGACGTTCCTGGCTTGCTTCAGCGACGTGGCGTGTGTCTGGGAAGAACAGGGCATCATCAGGCAACAGGCCGGGCCACGTTACTCTTCAAAGGCTGCCAGAATCATGCCTGGATTGTACTTGAAAGTTCACATGACAAAAACCTGTCTTCCTCACGGTTTCAGTCTTTGTGGGCCCCTACCCCAGAGACAGCTGCATAGCGCCTCAAGTACAGCATTGTCGAAAGTGATTAACATGTTTGGCCACCTGCAAAGTTTCTGTCTTCAGATGGGATGGACTTCAAATTCCCAAATTGTATTGCTGTTGACAGAACGACTTTTTGTGTTTCTTACTACTATTTGGTGAATTGGGACATCATGTGAACTCTGCTGTTAGTTATTATGCACAGAATTTTTTTTTATATATTCCCCCTGCTGATCTGAAGATGTCTTTGTGCAAATGAATGTGCTAAATACAGTGGATCTATTGTGTTTTTGTTTTGGTGAATGAATTTACATAAACTCAAAACAGTGTTCCTTTTCATCCAGATGTGTGTGATTACTTTTTTTAGGAACGTTTATGATTTGTCAAAGGAGTCTTTAAGTGAGGAGTCATTCACATGTTTTGAAAAGACCAGTGTTGCTTAAATGGTGTAGAAATTTAACTGTTATTAATAGTGTCTCATTATGTTAACAACTTTTAAATCCGTTTACGAAAGGCACCATGCTAGAGTCAGTTGTCTTGTGGGGATTTTTTTTGTCTCCATGGTTACCTGCTTTATGTACTTTATACCAGACTGACACTTGCCCTTGACCATTATTATATGTAGAAGTGCTGTCAGATAAAATGTTCTCCCCAAAACACTGATTCATCATTAACTGGAAATTAACACCAAATATTTATGGAAATAATTTGTGTGTTGGCCAAGTAATGTCTAGCGGAGTGCTTGTTAACGTGCTAGCAGCACTTAGTGTAGCCTTCGGCACCTCTTAAATCAGTGTATATGTGTTACAGATTTAGAGTCTTTATATTGAAATACTGCATTGTATATTGGTGTACTTCAGACTGTGTGCATGCATGCGTGTGCTGTAACGAAACGATTTTGCGCTCCCTGCCAGTCCCCGCCCCCCCCCCTTCAGTTCAGTGCAGACAGTGGTACGGCTGTACACATGTTCACGGTACCCAATTTCAGGACCGTAACCATACCGTTACTTTGACATGGAATTAAACAAGAGAGTTTGTTTTTCTTCTGCTTGGAGTACAGCTCTTCTCAAAATAAAGAGCCCCGTAAGAGAGAAGATAAGGAAAGTGCGAGAGTCCAAGACAGTGTTGTGAGCGCGGCTCATCGATTCTCAGGGTTAGCGTCCTCTTGAATGTTAGAAAATGTAATTCAGGGGCTTGAACAGACCGTCATAATGGCTCTAGTGTTTTTAGAGCAGTACACACAACCTGAATAGTGTTGGTGCCTTGGAGTCCCCACTATAATTAACCTGTAATTCTCCTTTCCAGGAGGGAATAGTGCTTTCTTAGCTCCGAGCTTGGCTCCTGTAATTGTTAACATAGCAGTTTTTAGACCCGATTACTGTTTCTCCCTGGCTCCAGAGGTGGAATGCACAGCCTATGCGGCCATGGCGGCGGTTCTTTAAAACTGTCAGCATTACTGCTGCGGCACAGCGCTGCTCCTTAGGCACTCAGAAATGTACTATCGATTATCTGACCTCGCAGAGTTGTGCGTTTGTGGCGGGCAGGGGTGGGGAGAGAGAGAGAGCGAGAAAGAAGAGAGGATTTTAGTCCACGCGGTGTTGCATGGCACGTGACATTCGTGTGGGGAAAAAACAGGCGTGAGGTGATGCACAGGCAGCAGCCGCAGTGTTGGTAGAGGGAGGACACAAGCGGCCGTAGCTCTCGTCCAGTTTGGTGCTCCTGGTTGTGTTCAGGGACGAGGGAAGTAGCCACAACAACTCGGTCAAGTATCTGGTAAGCTGTGACCGTATTTACATACTTGCTTTTTGATGAGGGACACGGATAGCAGTGACAGTTTGGTTTGGGGGATTCTGGGATTTTGCTCTTCCACCTGTCTCCCAGTCTCCTATGCTTCTGTGAGTACGTTGCTGGAGTTAGCAGACTGGTCCTGAGTCAGTACTGGCATCTCTGAGGTGAAAGGGAAGCGGCTGTAGACTTGTGCAAAAGCAAGAGCCATGGCTACCTGTTAGCTTGGCTCTTGGACCTTTGGCACAACAGGTCATACCTTTGGAGCCCTAGCAGTCTTTTACAGGCTGGCCATGAGAGTGGAGGATTATTGTGATTTGTGGGCTTGCAGACCTGGTTTCCTCTGTTGCTGAGGTGATTGCCTTCCTGCTTACCTGGTATTGATCCAGCGGTGCCTTCCTGTGTTGATATGCTGTAGCTTTGCTCTAGCGACGGGTGTTTTTGTTGAAGCTGACTGGTATGTGGACGACCATCAGGAGATATAACTGCCATCTCAAGAGTTTTCCTGGAATCTTTCTTTTGTGGGTAACGCTAAGACTCCCTTTTTATGAGGAATCAAACCTGTTCATTTAAAAAGAATTAACTGTGGCATTCTGGGGAATTTTGATTAAGAAAAAAAATTGCTCGGTAAAACAGATGTTATTGTTCTCCTAACAGTTCGTTATTCAAATGAGTAGTACGGTCTTTGGTTTGTAATGAACCCTTTGTTCTTTGGGGGGGAAAAAAATTAGCAATGTTTTGGCTCCCTCTGCTGCCAGATAAGGAGATTGCATTATAGACAGATGATAGACTCTTCTATGGAATCAATGTTCTTTCCAGTGTTGTAAGAACAAAGTTAACAGAAAACTGCTTGCGGAGCCATAAATTGCTCCTAAGCCCTGTGCTGTTCAGTTTTTATGACAAGGTAGGTTAGTGGAAGCCTACAAAAGTAGTGTTTTCTTTTTGTATATATGAACATGGCAAAAGCAAAAAGAAGGATTAAAACCATAGTAGCATCGTCGTGTTTTAAAAGTGGCAGTATGGAGGAGTGGATACAATACGTGGCATGGAGGAATAGCTCAACACCTGGTGCAGAGTGGCACGCGGCAGATGGAGGTGTCATCGGAGTAAATCTGTTGTAACATGAGCGTCTTTAATTACAGAGCTGTATATAATGATGTGGGCTGCGCCCGCACGCGAACACTAGCGGTGCGTTCGCTGTTAGCTTGTGCTTCTCCTGTCCCTCTCCTCTGCAGTTCAGGGCTAATTTGTTGTAATACATCTGGGTGTGTGGTAATGACGGGCATGCCAGTTCACGGTAATGATGCTGCTAAAATTATCTCTCCTGTTAGCTCTCAAGCCCTCGTACGGCTAAATTAGATTTAATCTGTGCCTGTGATTCTCTGTATATGTGTGAATGTATAATGTGTCCTTGTCACAATGTAATTGTGATTGCTTTTGGCAAGTGTAACTTACTTTTTTTTTTATAAAACATATTGCCCATAATGTGTTGTTGTTTATGCAGCTTGACATTAGTTGTAGCATTTTTAGGCTAAGTACCCGACTCTATTGTGTGGTTTAGTACTCTAGGCATTAATTGAATTGACAGCCATCCTGTTATAATCCTGTTTCCGCAACAGTGAGCAATGTCACTGTGTACTGCGTGTGCATATGCAAGCATGTTACTGCTGCAAGTGGGGGAAAAACGCAGTTGTGCTGCTTTTATAACTATTACAGTGATACATAAAGTAAGCTTTAAATCTACTGAATGTTTTTTTTAGGTTTTCCATGATTTGATTTATTGATTTACATTTTTACGGACAGTTATTAATTCCCCTCTGGCACTTACTGTATTAACTGTATTGTTTTCCTGTGCGTTAGGAATAATGTGAGTCATGTTTCCTGTGGACAGACCTGCAGCCGCTGCCAAACGGAGCTTATTTCCCTTGGTGACTGTCCCAAATGCACACACGAGTCCTCTGCTGTCTGGCACGTTGGCCCCGCTGAGACAGATCCCCTCCCCCCCACCTCCAAAGCCACCTGGTGCAGTTTGTTAGTGGCCGAAGGTTCACAGAGATGCCCATCCAGTAGGCGCGACGCTGGCCGGTCTGGTGAAGCCCTCTGAAGGCCCTCTTGCGCAGAGCGGCAGACGGGCGGATGTGGCGGTCTGAGGACCCAGGTTACCCTGGAGTTAACTGCCTTCCCTCAGGCTCTCTGTGGAGTGAAGTACCATGTTCAGTACTTAAGCTAAACTGTCAGTCTAGATCATTAGCTGATAACAGCTTTTTTCTTTGTTCTTTCGGTTTATATTTGCCAAGAGTAGCCTGGTGTATGTTCCTGTTATGGTTCTTGCTCTTCTCCACTTCTCGTGTGACCTTCCCTGCACTACTGTGTCTTCAGTGCAACAGCAGCGAGCAAGACCGCACGCACGCCGGCTGCTCGCTGCAGAAGCGAAACTCGGTGGAGGAGCGCGGCTGAGCGCATAGGAGACAAAGCAACGGAGCTGACGCCGGAGAACGTGTGGCGAATGCAGCGTACGTGCAGCGAGGGAGCGCGTGTAAAACACACCGCCCTCGGGTTCTTCCTGACGTGGCCTCAGGCGAGCCCGTGCTACTGACTCATCAATGTTACACGTGTAAGTGCACGGGTTACAATCAATAACACACGGCAGCCTTTAAGAAGACAGAGCTTAGCATCAGCGAATCTGCTGTAGTACTGGTTGCTAGGGAACTATGGAATGGCATGTTCTTGTTGTTGCTTCCAGTGTGTCGGATTGTGCAGTGTATCCTAATGCATAGAAGAAGGATTTTGCTTCTTTTTTTTTTGCGTTGCTTAAAATAATCAGAACACAAAGGGTTTAGCATTCCCCTTGACTAAAGTGCCAACAGTAAAACAGACGCATAAACTGGTGAATACTCACAGCGCTTGTCAGATTTGGAGGAGCGGTTTTGTAAGATAATATATGCTTTAGATAGTACAAATGAAGACATGCCTTTCTTGTATCATACAGTTTGGATTCAAAATAAATTAGCCTGTTAAAATTGTATGTAGGCCTACATTTTTTCCTCTCTCTTTCAATACAACTGTCATGAAATTTCCACATAGCCACTGTAAAATATTGTGGTTAAATATTATTCAGAATTTTAAAAACTACCCTTGTGCTTTTTGTACTGCTTGACATAAATACCTGCCAAGCTTAAAAACGAAAATTTTGTCAAGCGCTGTGGCAAATTGTGGGTGGTCACAGTTCTCTCTGTACCTACTGAATCACAGAGTGAAAATGGGCCATAAATAACATCATCTCAAAGGATGGGATGTAATAGCTTTCGTTTTTCCACTGCTTGTCTTGGAGGCTGCATGTTCTGGCCCGCAGATGGGACCCGGGAATTGGATCCTTCAGTACCCTGCCTGGGTTTCACACGGATCAGTTTAGTGTATTTTTATAGGGCCGTGTCACACTCACACACTCACTCACTCACTCACACACACTCTCTCTCTCTCTCTCTCTCTCTCTCTCTCTCTGAGACACACACACACAGACGGATTGTATGGTTTTTGTATTTGTCTGGACACCCGAGTTTTTCTCCAGTTCCAGAAATCTGATGCTTGGTTGTGGTGCCCAGCTTTCACAGCAGCCAAACTCCCCATTTTGTTTCTCTGTCACTTGAGCTTTAGCTCTTGGGGGGGGGGGGGCTGCATTTTATCATCAGTTGTTGTTGGATTTTTTTTTTTTTTTCCTTTTTCTTTAGCCACTCAACTTCCACAGTCACCGTTTGTGTTCGTTTTTAGGCTTTTTTTCTGTACAATCATGTTTTGTTTGTGAAGTAATACCTAAGGGTACGACACCAAGCAGACTTGGTGCCAGAGTAGAAATAATTCCAAGTATTCCTGGGTTAAGACCACAGTTTTACTGTTGTGGCTCTTGACAGACAGCTTTGACTACAGTGGTTGTAGGTCCAGCGAAGGCGTGTGTTGTGTGTGCACACGTGGCACGGTGGTTGTGTGGTACTATGATGAGTCACCTCCCCAGTGTGGTACGTGCACCTGCTGTGCCCCTGGCTGTGTAACGGTTGATTACTGCTTCCTCTGAGGTCAGGGAAAGAGTCCACCCCTGTTCCCCAGTGTTTTGGCTCGGTTGATTGACCTCTGCCCGCTGTCGGCCCTTACCTCTGTTAGTCCAGAAATCAGACTGGACTGTAATTTACTCCCCTTGACTTCTCAGAGAAGTGCCAGGAGGTCCACTGTAATTTTATTTTTTATTTTTTTCCCTTCACTGATTTACACAAAAAAAAAAAAAAAAAATTCCGGCATAACAAAGCATCTTGAGCCAGTTCTCGTGGTATTGATGAAGGCGATAAACGGGCTCGCCTGTTTCTGAGTAACAGGAAGAACGGCAGCCTGGAAACAGACAGCCGGAGAAAAGGAGGCGCTTATTCACTGCGGTGCTAATGAGAGACGTGGTGTTGATGGGAACTTCAGGGACTGCCAGCCCTCTCCTCCTCCAGTTTCCCCTTACTGGACGCAGGCTGCTTCACCCTGAATTGAGTAATTTGACCCGTTTTCCTCCCAATGGCAGTCCGTGTTGGAAAATCATTTTCTCAGCAAAAATGCTCCACGAGGGCTAAGATTGCAATGCCATTAGAGGAAATGCATAACCAGGACTTATTGCTGCTGTCACCCGTGACACTTAATATGTGTGCTTTTCAGATTAGTTTTCACCGTAATCTTGATTTGATTTATCAAGCAGGGCACTCTCTCTTATGTAACTGGGCCACGGAAATGTTAGAGCACTGCGCCCCCCCCCTCCCCCTTCCCCCTCCCGCCATGCCTGTCCGCTGCGTCCTTTGTTTGTTTCACCAAGGCGGCGACCTCGAGCACAATAAGCGCCTGTTTCCAGATGTGTTTGTGACTGTGGGAGGGAGAAGTAGCCGTTTTCACTCTCTGATCTGTTTCATTGTAATGAAATTCTGTGGTGTTCCTGTGGCATGCTGTGCAGTGCTCCATCCTACCCTCCATGTGTCGAGCCTGCGGCGTGCTGTGCAGTGCTCCATCCTACCCTCCATGTGTCGAGCCTGTGGCGTGCTGTGCAGTGCTCCATCCTACCCTCCATGTGTCGAGCCTGTGGCGTGCTGTGCAGTGTTCCATCCTACCCTCCATGTGTCAAGCCTGTGGCGTGCTTTGTAGTGATCTGCCATGCCTGTAACCTTCCTGTGCCAGGCTGTGCCACACTGTGGCATGCTCCACTGTGCCTGTGCCGTACTGCATGCTAGGCAGGCGTTCGGTTACACCTGAGAGGCAGTTCTCTTCCTCTCCAGCTCCACTCCAGATTCATGTTACTTGGCTGGTACTGGTTTATGAGTTCTGTCGTTTCCAGGTTGGCCACAGACACGCGAGGCCCCGACTCAAGCTCCGCAACGGGACACAGATCTGCACTAGTTCTGCTTAGTTTTCCGTCTGACCCGCGGCGCGCCCTCATCTGTGAGCAATTACAGTCCGGTTTATCTTTCTTCCTGCCGGCATTTGATCTGGGCTGGGCTAAAGCGGGACCAGCTGGGCTGGCGAGCGGGTCCGGGGCCACGGGGCCGCAGACGGGCCTCATGCGTGCGAAGCCTGCCGTGCGGCACGGCTCTAGGAATCAAAGCCCCAGCGATGAGGCTTGGCGTAGGCCCCTGCGCCTGAAAGTCATTGTGATGTGGAATTGCCCCCCTCCCACCCCCCACCACCTCTTTTTCCTGTTCAAAGTCACTCACTTGTTCTGAGAAATCAATTCCAGATTGGGCCCGTCACTCCTCGTACTTGCCTCTGCGGTTTGGGGGGTGAATTAGCTTGATGTCTGTTGTGGCTGAAGGGAATTCCTCCCCTGCCTCCCCCCCCGCCTACATTCATCAGCCATAACTGCCTAGGCCCCCTTTTTCACTGTGCATTTTATAGTGCAGAGATGAGCCAGCGGTTCCCTGTCTTTCCCACAGAAGCCAATGCAGACGGCAGCTCGGGCCTTTGCTGCCCTTGCTCCGCAGTATCAGGATTCATCTGCAGCCTCGAACCGCTGCAGCCACCAGAGTCGACAAACCGGCACACTAATTTGTTTTCATTCTGGAAAATGAAATCAAACTTTGTTGTGGTTGGGGGAAAAAGCACATTTAAATAGACTGTGGTGGATAAACAAACCAGCAGTATAAACCTTTCTCTGAAAAAATAAGCATTTAAGTATATTTTGACTGTTTGTTTCATCTGCTCTCTGATGTTATTTAACCAAGATTCTCCCGTGTTATTAAATATTTGTAAATGCTGTATAACTGTAGGGAATGTTGTAATTCTTTAATCATGGGAAGTTAACTTATTGCAGTAGCCGGTGGCTTAATGGGCAGAGCGTCTGGGTGAGACGCAGAAGTCTCCCAGCTCAAATACAGCCCCAGCCACCAGGAGTGTCCCTGAACAAGACGCTCAGCGCCAGCTCCCCGGGAGCTGGGTGATAGCTGCCCGCTGCCTGCCCAGACAGCCAGTTTCACTGTAACATGTATACGTACTTGACAGTAAATGCTTCACTTTCTCTAACGATGTATTCATTCTTCTTTCATCTTCCACTCTCTTTTGCTCTGAGTAGTTGCAGGTGGCCTAAAGCCTGTCCCAGGCAGTTTTGGGCACAAGGCAGAGTATACCTAAATACAGTGTAATAATTAATAATGTGAAGTCATGTAATGATAAACAGTATATCGGCATCAGTTTTACTTGTATAACACTCCCATGAGGTGCTAATTTAGCAGATAATATATCCTGAAATGTGTTTTTGCTTCTGACTGGCCCATCCAGTTTGCGTTGTATTCTTGCCTATAACCAAAAAGCTAAAAGTGCCTGGATCGCCTCATGTATGTGTTAAATTTTATATTCGTCAGAACAGTCGTTTATTAGACTTTGTGAAATGTAACACAGCACTGGCTGCTCACCCGACCCAGCTGTCCTATCACACATATATCACCCTCCCTCTTTCCTAGCATTCCTTCTGACACACTCCTAATACTTCACATATATTGCATAGCAGTTTTGCATTACATATTTCATTGTGTTCCACACTGAATTGAGTTGAAAACCAAAAACTACACAGGCTTCAGTTGATAATTATGAATGATCCTTACAGGCCAGCAGAGATGCACCATAGCCAATCAATCACTGTGATGTAGTCAGGCTTTACTCCTGAGTATGGCACTTCTGACACGGTACAGTAAAAGGGCATAAAATTCGGTTTCAACATCGTTATACACACCAGGGACGATATGGTACTCCCAGAATACTTGTAGGGACGTGTCTTTACTGTGCGTAACAAAATCTATGCCCTTGTGTAAAAGTGTGTGGGGAAAATCTTCCAAACACAATATGGTACAGCACATTTAAAGTGCAGCAGTACTGAGAGTTTTGCTTAGGGAAGGTACCTGGCTTGCTCATTATGTGGCTGTAGGGGGCTTTACCCAGCTGCCCTTTCTGTGTGTGGAGTTTGGGCCCCCTGCCCATTCTGGGTATAAACCACTGGGCCGTACAATCCAGAAGCTTCTGCCAACCTCCACCAGGTGAGCCGGAGTTATGCCAGGCCAGGGTACGGCAGCAGGCAGGGTTAGCTGATCATAGAGCACAGGCGGAAAGGGCATCGTTGCTTCCAGCATTTCGTCTGTCAGTACCTCTAGTGGGGTTTTTGAGTCGACCCTCGAAATGATGGGATATGTTAAGAAAATAAGCTCTCAGGGGGCCTGCACTGTTCTGTCCTACTTTCTTGTGCTTATCAAAGCACTGCTGGCACTCTGACCTTGAGACCCCGGTTCTTATCCCAGTGTAATTTTTCACTTTTGCATTGCCGCAATTCTAGAATAAATCTTTATTTTATGGCAGTTTGTCAGCCGCTGACCTTTTTCGTGTTCATCTCAAGCCGTGTTCCGTGCATAAAGTAATAAGTGCACTAGAGTGTAGGAGCATGTGAGGGTGTAGAGGAATGTGAATTATCCTACAGTAAGTTTGGTATCCATCACAGTGCTTAAACCCCCGTCAGACCCTGCACAAACACGTGACAAGGGGCGTAGCCTGTGTACCACCTTGCACGTAACAAGTAGTGGGTTTTTGAGCTGTGATGGGAATCGTCTCCGGGAGGTGAGAGGAAGCCCGACTCTTCCCCTCGGCTTGGAGTGATGTTAAACGGACCTGTAACAGGAGCCAGCTGGGCATATGCCTGGCACACGCTCTATTCGGGCAGGCATCTGCTGGCGTCTGGCACCTTTGTCATTAACCTAACTTCCATCACACAGCAAATCATTTGAAGTGTTATTAGACAGGTAAAGCCCATGAGTGAGAAAAACGTGTGGTAAATGTCAACGTTGCCTTTTAGAACAGACTTCTGCTTTTTCTTTTATCTTTCCTCGTTTTGATGATGTAACTGCTGTGGTTTTGGCAGTGAGGGCTGCAGTAGACTTGGTGGCTTAAAAGATTAAAAGATTGACTAAAAGCATGCAGTAAGAAAAGGCTCTGTTTGTATGAGTTTCTTTTTTCCGTCTGCATGCTGGTGGCTGCGCACAGGTCTAGCAGGGCACTCATTCTTCTGAAGGAGAATTCTGGTGTTCTCAGTAATAACTAGACACGCTGGTTGTATTTTTAAGTTTACTGCGCTCATAATGTGAGGTTGATTTTCTTTAATTTTGCCTTTGAGTGGCGTGACGGAAACCTTGTTACCTTGCCTCAGTGTACTCTGTGTTCTGATTATTGTGTAGATCGTGCTTGCCAGTAAACGTCCTACACCCCAGACATTGCCGACTAACGCTGCATTCTAAATGATTATGTTCTTCACATTAAATTTTAATGGCGTAGTATTATTGCACTGAGTTTATCTCTGATTGTTGTGCAAGAGTTTTAGAGTAGATTATTTTTTTTGTCAGCAAACTAAGCTTTGTTTTTGCCTTGGGACTGCAGAAGGAGTCACCATGGAGATGGTGTCGCCATGCAATATAATGTTAAGACATCCACGAGTGGGCATGGATTGTCTGCTCATGCCTGAGGATTCTGGGGGATGTCTAGGGATGGATGTCAGTTAGTTTATCCACATATCCCCACTGTTTGTGTTGACGGACAACAGGAAGTGCTAATGTGAATATCACATGTCCTCCCTGCAGATTAGGAACGCCATCTTGTCCTTTCCATATGTATCCAGATCTCACTCTTTCTGCTTTGGGCTGGTGTGTGTGTGAGTGAGTGAGAGACAGAGACAAGCAAACAGATATGCTGTCACTTTGCCTGTGACAGCATGCCCCAGATTACGTCTGTTGAGTCATCACCATGTGATCTTCAGCTGTTCAAAACAGGAATGGTTTCCTTGTCGCCCCCGGTGGGGTCGGCCCCGCCCCGGGGTTTTTTTTTTTGGGGGGGGGGGGGGGGGGGCACAGGATAAAGCAGAACCTGGAGAATAAATGAAGTCAACAGACTGATGGCAAGGAAAGAGCTGGAATACGGAAAGGAGGATGACGATGGCAGGGAGGAAGGCGTGGACAAGAGAGGCACATCCATGCCTCAGGCGAAGCCCTGCCTGTCAGAACACATCAACACGCAGGTCAAACAGCAGTTTATATTCCCATGACATGGCAGAGGTGAGGTGTGGCTGGAGCACTGTGCACAAGCACAGCAAAATCACATAAACTATGTTTTTGTCTCATAACAATCCCACAGTGAACAGACACTAAGTGCTAGTGTACGTTAAAATGTCCAGGGTAAACACTGCTGAGCCACAAGCGAAGAACCACCACACATGCCAGTCAAACAGACAGATGGCACCAGATCAGCAAACCATTATCTGTTCAAATTTTTATTTAAAAGACCCAGCAGAGCTAGAGTGGGACTGCAAGGAGACACGGGCATCTTGGCCCCACACAGCAGAGTGGCACAACAGTGAGACACGGGCGTCTTGGCCCCACACAGCAGAGTGGCACAACAGTGAGACACGGGCGTCTTGGCCCCACACAGCAGAGTGGCACAACAGTGAGACACGGGCGTCTTGGCCCTACACAGCAGAGGCAGCCTCCCTCACTGTCTGTGCACCTGCTGTCCCTCATCTCTCTGTCACACCCTGACTGGTGGGGGGCTCCATCACAGGACTGGCCAAAAGCTACCATTCCTCGTGACACATGTTAACCCAAGGCCGCGGCCTCTCCTGGCCTGCTTCCTGCATCTGTTCTCTGCTCTTTCATCTCCTCCCTATTTGGACACAGGATTGTTGGAGTTTGCTTGGCACATGGCTGTTACAACCACACACACACACACACACACACACAGTATAAAACACCAGCTGTCCCATAGACAAACACATAGGGACTGACAGAAGCGCGGGCCTTGTAGTCAAGCCTGACGCCCAGTTAACAGCACCGCTGTAACTGTTTCATTACCGGTATTGATTCGAACCTAAACTCTGAGCCTTCACTCAAACATCGCACTTAAACACGAAGCGTATGGCGCCGACCTGAACAGGGGATGCTAAGCAGATTAAGGCTTTCCTAAGGGGGGGAGGGGTCGGACGGTGTTTGTACAGCAGGGGCAGTGTGTTTGTGGGAGGGGGCCCACTGAAGTATTTTGCTGTATATAAGATTTAACACTAAACAGCCGAGTCGTGATGTTTGCGGAAAGGCATTGTGGCACAGGAAACCAGAGTCGATGTAAATCCCACTGTGGCACTCCACCCGACTTCCCACTCCACCCGACTTCCACTGCTTCCCAGATGCCGGCATTGTCACTTTGTGTTCCAGCCTGCAGCAAACGTTAACTTAATGCTTTCTTTACATTCTCCAAGTGGCCTGGTGGCTCAGCGGGTAGAATATCATGGATGCAGAAGTCCGCTGGTTTGAGTCCGAGCCCAGCTGTCAGGTGTGTCCCTGAGCAAGACGCTCAAACACAAGCTCCCCAGGCACCGCATGTGGCAGCCTATTGCTCCCCCCAGGGGAGGGGTTAAATGCAGAAGTAATTTCTTTCTGGGATTAATGAAGTATTATAAAACAAAATTTTAAAAATTAAATTAGATCTTAAGAAGCAATTTGGATGGGAGGTGAAACTTAAGATTTCCAAGCAAGCCCAGTTGCCACTGAACACTTGAGAAAATTGTTCTGTTCTGATTTTACTGAGTTTGGATGTGTTAAACACAGAGAACAAATTTTACTAACATTTATATGTCCTCAATGCCAATTATGCAGATCTTTCTTCTACATGAGGCCCTTGTGCTCTGGGGTGGGGCTGTGTGCGCAAATGGATGGGGGAGCAACATGTGACAGCTCTTTCCATACAGTCCCTTCAAACAATGCTTTACTGGACAAACATTCCATAATCACGCTGACATGCCTTTGACACAGACATCAGAGTTATTATGGGTGTCATCAGAGGCAGATATTAACACACACGTAAATATGTCTGACATATGTGAACTGCCAGAGTACCATATCTGAGTTTGCAATCGATCCTCTGCCATTAACCGTCAGGTGTCCTTCAGAGCTCCCACACGGGACTGTGACAAACGGACCGGCGTCACTGAGCGTCTGAGCCAAACGGACCGGTGTCACTGAGCGTCTGAGCCAAACGGACCGGTGCCACTGAGCGCCTGAGCCAAACGGACCGGTGCCACTGAGCGTCTGTGACTTGCAGGACGGCAGGGCACTGAGCGTCTGTGACTTGCAGGACGCCAGGGCACTGAAAGGCCCCTACAGTAAAGCACAACAGGCCCCTGTCTTACGAGTGCAAATGAACAAACAGGACGAAACACTCCTCGCATTCCACACACTTATCTTTCTCTCTCGCTCACTCCCAAATTACAGAGTGCGAGAGGAGAGGCGGAGAGAGGCCCCCGGTGGGTGTCAGGGGCACAGGTGCTCCCAAACAGCTGACTTGCAAAATAAAAAGAAACAAACTGACATGTTTCTGGTTCTCATCTCAACATCATTAGGCTGACAGAAGGAGAACAATCCATACCAGGGGAGGGGGTGAGGGGCGCATCAGGAATACACACACACACACACACACACACACACCTGACTGAGAGAGACACGGCTAATAAACACTAAAATAGGAAAACCCAAGCATGACACAGTAGCACCCAAATGTGAAGGTTAACACTTACAGGGGTCACCCAAAACTCAAGCAAACAGCTGAAGTAGGCTTTCTAGGTGTCACCTCCAAACTGACATGCACTGAGAATGGGTGAGCCTACGTATCCATATCAAAGAAGATTAGCTACTGTTACAGCACAGGGTATTGGGAACAGACAACACAACATACAGCAGCGTCAAATCCGATAGCTCGTAATTAAAGCCTAATGGGATCCTGGGCACCAGCAGAGGTTTTATTCCCACCGCGTGCTAAAACAAATCGGTTCTCTGCATTTACCACCATCCCCTGGGGGGCCAGTGGGTAGCTACCATTTAGCACACCGAGAGCCAACGCTGAGCGTCCTAATCAGGGATAGACCTGGTGGCTGATGCAGGATTTGAACTAGAACTTTTCTGCATCTTAGCCAGATGTTTTACCCAGAGCCACAGGCAGGATGTTGTCATTGTGAATTAAAGCATTTTATTCCAAATCTCGTTAGCATTGACTTTCCTACTTTACATTAACAGGGTATCCAAAAGCCAGGCTCCCAGCCATTCGGCCTGGTGTTCTTTCAAGTAAATCTCCAGCCCCCTCTGTGGGCCCCTCACTTGTGACTGCTTAACCACTTCACGTGAAATCAGCCGCAGAAATTTAATCGTACTTGTCACCTTGTGATACGCAATCTTGAATTGTGTGACGTGTAGATTTCCAGTGTTGGTAACCAACAGCACAAACACTGATATTCAAGGAGGAACTAAGGTATAATTACACTGAGTCTGTCGCCACCTGCTGTTAGGACCATGAACTACAAGTAAATCTAAAACACTTAAACCACCTTTGCGCACACTAACCACCAATGTTTTATGCCGTAACTCAAATCTAAGCATTTTAATCCCATGAAAGAGCAAGCCACCTTACATCACAAAGTGTACACAGCACACATACAACATGCAGCACATGCTGAGGTCTGCAATGGTAGAAAAATCCTTGGTTCATGCAAGCGTGACCCATGAAGTCTTTGATCTGCTGACAAACACCTCAGCAAGGAAAAGCAAGGCTGATCCGACCTCTGGCTTCACCTTATTGAGCAGGTTTCTAGAAGACCTTGACAAGAACTACTGTAGATCTGTACGGCGTTCAGAGCAATGCATTTGAATTGCCAAAGTAACACACACACACACACACACACAACTAATTTGTATTCATGACCTCCATCACATCCCTAAATGGCAAGCACAGCCATGTGATTTGTGTGGCTGCAGTCTCAAACTACCCTCATTTGTACTCGAAGCACAAAACATTGTATGGAAATGGTTTTCTTCAAACTGCACATGTTCACAGTAATGCTAACCTGCACATCTTGCTGTTGGTAACGCGTGTTATTTATGGACCCATTTCAGGACAGTACCTTGTGCTCAAGGCTGAACGGAAGAACATCCTTAAATCTACAGTCGAGGCAGCATGGTGAAATAAGCCCCAAACGGCGGCACGTCCAGACATGTCCCACACTTGCTGGAATAAGATGAACCACACATACGGGAACCAGCATCACTGTTCTGTTAGTCACCCTCCCAGAGGTGCTGGAACTGATGCTAATTTGATATTAGAAGATGTGCTCGCATCTCCTCGCAGTGTTTATGCTGCATAGAGAACTTTTACCAACAGCCATTCTGCTAAATTAATCTCCCACTACAGCAAATCTATGAGGCATTGTGAGCAAATGCAGGAAGGGGAAATAACAGCAGACCACGCAATTAGAACTTCAATTTATTTATTACACATTTCAAGATTTCTTGCTTGCAGCTGCAACCTGGACAAGAAGAAAACGTTTTACAAATGAGACAATATTAAAAGATCAGGGGGAAAAAAAAAAAAAAAAAAAAAAAAAAATTGTGATTGATGGACATTAATCACCTGGCCTCCAATGCTATCCAGGTCTCTCTGACCTTGGGGAGTCACCCAACGACCGCTGTGGAAAAAGCAGCACCAAACTTGTAATGAGGCAGACACACGACACACGCACAGAACCGCACCCGCAACGGGGGCATACCGCAGGGTAGACAGACCACACATTTCCCTGCTTTTACCAGGACCATGTGACCATCCCTTCAACTACAAGGGACAGCAACCACCTATAGTCTCATTGAGGTCTGTAACATTTGAACACACAGAGAGAAAGAAAAAGCACAAACATCTAAAACACTGACCATAAGTCTCCAAAAAGTCATTGGAAAACAAACATCCAACAATCTCAAAACTCATGAAGCAAACAAACCTTGGGATGTTAAATAAAATGTGGCACTGACAGAGAAAAGTCTATCAAAGATTACTGTAGCAAGCCACACTCCTGTAATCAAGCCAGGTCTAAACTCCAACCGCCTAGGCAGGTCCTGTCCAAACCCGCACACTGCCACTCTACATACTACTTCATTAAACAATTAAATAGTGCGTCAAGCCTAAATACTATGCTTTTAGTCAATTGAATAATTCAGCAGTCCTCAAATTTGGTCCTGGTGGACCCAGTGGGTGGAGGTGTTGGGTCCATCCAATTAAATCACTTTAATTTGACCACTATCTTGAATATTACATTGCATCATTTCTGCATTCTTCCTGATAATTTACATCTGTCTGCACTTAGTTGTTATAATTTGAGAGCAAAAAAAAAAAAAAAAAAAGTTACAAGCCAGACATTTATGCTTAAATCTGTCACAAAATCACACATTAAAGACCCTCTAAATGCAGAATGGGAGAAAAAAAAAATGTCTGGATTATCCAGTAATGATTAATCTTATTCAAATGGTAGTAAACAAGTACCAATGGCAAAGAATGCTCAGACCGATTCAAGAGAATATTAACAAAAATGGATGATATATAAAAAAAAAAATAATAATAAAAAAAAAAAAATCAAATCACTAAATATTCATCTTTCTTTCCAGATTCTTCTGGATTGGCGACTGAATCGCTTCTGTAAATACAAGCGATTAACTGAGTTAAAAGCAGAAATTGACAAACAAAAACACCAAGTTTGAGAACCACTGGTGTAATTTCAGCACGTAAAAAGGATCAAAATAACGTACTACATCCAACCAAACTCCGAAGTGTGCAAACCCTGGACACTGTAGCATGTCACACGCTGGAGCTCTGGACGCAGCCCTAGCCTTCCGCTGGAGCTTCACCACTCACCCGTTGGGGTCTTTCTCCACCATCTTGAGCCCCTCCAGGGCCTGCAGCACTTTGCGAGCGACATTTTTGGAGCCACGGCTGAAGTGGGCGGGGCACACGCCATTCCTCTGACGGCCACCGTAGATCTTGGTCATGGAGCCGACGCCAACTCCGCCCCGCAGGTACAGGTGGCGCGCTGTGGAGGCTGAGACACCCATTCCAACAACACATTCAGACACCCTCCACACCAGCGTCATATTCAAAGCCATAATTTCTAGTCCAGTATTAAACTCAAACCCCATCTCCAAGTTGCAAATAAAGCTTTTTTAAACCCTGACTCAAGTGTTAAGACAATGAACTAGTCCAGTAGCCCAACACATGCAACTTTTCTAAAGTTGCACTCTGAAACCCGTTTTAAAGGAGCATGCAGTTCACCATTAACCCCTTCAGGGGAAAACTGTCCTTGACAACCAAACGGGTACAGATTGGGGGAGGGAGCAATGTAGCCTTTAGTCTTTATTTTCAATAAATATTTCCTCACCAACACCCACGTTTTTATAAATACAATGTAAACAGCCCCAGCAAGCTGCAAATTTGTAAAAATTAAACTCCATTAGCAAGCTATTATTGGCGCTGATGACAATAAAAACCAAGTAGATGTTAATTTGAAAATGACTTCAAATACAGCTGGGTCAAAGGCCGTGTGACGTGCAGCAAGAACCTACCGGCTATGAACCCTTCCAAGCTACTTCAACACTGACGGCGAGTTTTAGGTGCCACATAACATTCATTCATACATTCATCCTTTAAACCGCTTATCCTGTGAAGGGTCGCTGGGAAGCCTGGAGCCCATCCCAGAACACGCAGGGCTGGGGACACCCAGGGCAGGGCGCCAACCCACCACAGAGCATGGGCACGTACGCACGCACGCACGGGGTAGACACCAATCAACCTAACTAGTGATGTTAAGATCCGATTTTTTTTCCCACATAGATCCAGATACAGATCCGATCCACCCCTTCGGATCGCGATCCGGATCCGGATCCATGGTTTTGAGTTTCAAACTTTTAAAAAAACCATTATGTTCCTAATAACCTGAGCGCGTGCGAATGGAGCACAGCGAGCAACACTGTGCTAAAACCATTTCTTGACGCGACGGTCATCACGTCTGCATCACGGTACCCGACACTATCCATGACAATCTCCATCCTGGACGAGATAAAGGACACTCTTCAGAATGCAGAAGGCGGCCTGGATATACTCCGTCCGATCCACTGCAGCAGCCACTTTGCGCCGCAACATCCTGTGTCTGCCCTCTTTTTACTGCATCTTCATCGGTCTTCTCAATGTTCTGGGATCCGAGGTTCACTTAAAGTAGGAACATCTTTTCCAACTTCCGCATGCTAATAGTGTACTGTGTGCAGCGCTCTTCATGATCACATGATTCAATTCAATTTATTTTTTTATAGTGCCTTTCGCAACAATGCGCCTCAAAGCGCTTCAAAGAGATCACGAGCATTTTTATGCTTTTTACTCCAGCCATGCTTTTGTGGTCTCTTTTTTGAAATGGTTCGTTCCTGTAAGGAGATCTATTTTCCGGCTATTTCTTTGCCTGGTTTAGAACAGAAGTCAGAAAACATTTTCTGTGTCTTGGGGTCATAGCTCAGCCACGAAAATTCTTGAATGCAAGAAGTTTTGAATGTTTTTCAGCCCGGAGTTCGCTGACTGACACAAAAAGCTGCTTATGTCTGTCATTCTCTCTCGCACCGTTAGCCCAGATGCAGGAGCCTGCTCTTTAACTAGCGTTATTAGTGTCATTGGCGTTGGTGCTCAACAGGGAGGGGGGATGTTTAAAAATCTGATATTTTCCGTTTAGACATTTTCGGTTTTTCCGTCGCAGGAGGGGGGGATTCACGTTATATTTTGGCGTTTCGTCTCATTTTATGACGTCAACGCAACAAATCGTATGATAGGCTTTTGGTCACAAAACATGGACATAACCTATGATCGCCAGTGGCGACCTCCAGAAATATATCACTCACAAAATAATATTGTTTGTCGCCAATGCGACCATTTTGGTTGCAGTCTGGAGCCCTGATATAGTGACACCATCCTACATCACTCATTTTGGTTTATGATGTCTTCTAGCATGATGTACTGTTACATCCCTACTGTCTACAAAACAAAATCTAGTCACTTCTGCAACGTCTCCCCGACTGAAGAATTTTCTTATGCATATGATGGCTCATGAGTGGAAAACCTGTCATAGCTACAAATTGCATTGTTGCACAATTTGGATACAACAACTCAATTTTTTTGTAATTGTGCCCAAGACAACCATGACCAATTACAACACATGCAGTCTGAATGAACCAAATTATTTTTGGGGGTGGGTTGGTTAAATATCTGATAACAGACACACAATCTCCAAGCTTGCCACAAGAAAAAGAGCAGTTGTTAAAATGCACACGACTACTTCAGTCGATCTTTGTTCATTTGATAAAGTGCACTTAACTCAAACTCAGCAAAGGACCAAAGACCCATCAAACATCCGAAAGGACACGAAAGTGCCAAACAGAAGAGAACTGTGTACCTGAATATTGATCAGGAGTTAGATCTGTTTGGTATTTAGCTTCCATGTTTGGTGTGGGTATTTTTCATAAAGGGTACAAGCTTCCAGAGTGAGGCAAAGGCTGTGTGCGCCACCATCGAAACTACAAAGCACAGCCCCCCGCTAACACACCCACCACCTAACATATGCCCTTTACTTTCTGTAACACATTATATACGCAGTTTTAGTAGCTTTATTTCTGCTATTTCCCATATGACATCCAGTCTAAACAAACAACCTATATTCAATTCAAGATATTTTGGCTAGTACAGTGCCTACTAATTTTAAATACACCTTGATCAAGCATTCCTGCCTACAAACATTACTCTCCTTACCCACCTACACATAACTTTTTCATGCAGAAATTAACTGCTTCAGCACCACTATAGACCGAATTTTTAAGCAAAAAACCACATTCAAATTAATAATACTATGTCGCCTATGAAGATTCTTAAGGTCATAATTACATCAAGTGCTGTACTTTACAGTTTAGCAGCCTGGTGGCTCAATGGCTAGAGCATCAGACTGGGATGCAGAAGTCTCCCAGCCCAGCCACCAGGTGCATCCTTGAGCAAGACAATCAAATGCTAGCTCCCCAGGTATTGCATATGTGTGTCCTCCTTTCCCCTCAGGGAATGGGTTAAGTGCAGAAGTAATTACCCTCTGGGATTGACAAAGTACTATAAATTAATTTTAAATTTATTAGAATTTACAAAGCCTTTTGGATGATAAGTAAAACATTTAAGATTTCCAAGCAAGTCCAGTTGCCACTGAACAGCACTTGAGATATGTCAATAAAGACTCTCAGTCATCCAGGTGGCGCTGTCTGGAAGTTCAATTATGTCAGATGGACTTCTTGAGAGGAACGTTTGACTACTAATCCAAGTAACTTGGTCAGCCTGAGTCGATATTGGTCAGGGACCCCATACTTATCCTCCAAGACGGTTAAATCACTTGGACAGGCTTGTAGGCTGAACAAAGGCAGAACGTCGTTTATGAAAAATAGGGGACAGGTCATGTCTGAGGCCTCTGCCTCTATTGAGGGAAGGATTTTCAGTTTTTGCATGAATTGTCTCCTTCACTCCCATGTCAAACTACCTATATTCACTATCCAAAATGTGCACATTGTCTTCAAAGGAGTGTCCCATTTCTTTTAGATGAAGGTACACTGCTGATTCCAGTCCTGAGGTGTTGCGTCTCCTGTGATGGGACCTCCTTTTGTACAGAGGTTGCCATTTTTCATGCTGCTCTTGCATCAGTCCTCAGGAAGATTAGACCACTTCAAACATCCACCAGGTTAGCCACTCTTAGCAACTCTTGTGCTGACAAAGGCAGCAGCAGCCAGGACATTCACATCCCAATGGCTCTGCCTTTGTTCAGCTAATGAGCCTGTCCAAATGATTTAACAACCCTGGAGGATAAATATGGGGCCCCTGACCAATTTCAACTCAGGCTGAAGAAATTACTATGAGTAGTGAAGTTACCATCAAGAATAAAGTAGTCCAGTTGACATAATTCAACTTCCAGACAACACTTGAGATAATTATTCAGTCTAATAAGAACAAAACTAAGTTATCTTGACCCTTTAGAAAGGCAGCAAAGAACCCAAATTGTACAGTTTTATTTGAGCCAAATTAGTCTTTAAACTTTACACAAGTGCAAGTAGCAGGTCTCACCAGCTCTGGTGTAGAACCAGTTCTCATCACAGGGGGCCAGTTCCTTGTGTTTGGCCAGCTTCACTGTGTCCACCCACTCTGGCACCTTCAGTTTGCCAGACCTGACATAGGAGAGGACTTCATTTACTCCATAGGAAATGCACATGGACGTTCACACATGTGTACCACATCACACTTGCCTTAACAGCCGAATGAACGTCTCCAAACAGTAACAGCACACTTTAACTCGTTACTGGGAAAAAAAACAAGCGATCACAACAGTAGATGAAGAAACCGGATACGTACTTCTTAAGGAAGGCTGACAGTGCGCGGACAAAGTCCTGCTGGTTGACGTCTTTCACTGTGACACCGGGCATCTGAGGACAAAAACAAGTCTTAGCCTCTTAGTCTCTTCTACACACATGCAACATCCAATACTGTAAAATTACACCATTCTGAATTATAATCTCGTGTTTCTGTTCAAGTGCAAATATTAACTTAATTCCTATCAGTACCCAAGTCGCAGTAACAACCATAAAGGTTCTACATAATTTTCTTTTAAAAACATATGAAACCGTGAACACTCTTAAATATGATAACTCTAATTTAAAAATTTACAGTATTTTAAAGCTGAAGTTGTGAAATTTACTATGATGCCATGCAGTTCACTGTGTGTAGGCTAACATGGACGTTAGCATGCGTGGCTTGGAAAAAAATAAGTGGAAATTTTAGCATTCCTTCAGACGCCACTAAAACACAGAAATGGTACATGTTAATCACTAACAAGAAATAACTGTGCCTGAAAACCCAAACGTTAAATAACTTCCAGCCGGTGTACCAGGAGGGGTGTATAAGCGAAAGCTGACGGCACGTTGTGCAGGCCGCGGACTGCGCTGAACCGGCTAGCATCAACAGCCACCATCAGGCGCACTCTTTAGCTTAAAAATCGGAGCGATAAAAAAAAAAAACAACGAAGCCTAACATGAATGCCGCTGCCGTGTAAAACCTTTATTCGGCGCACACATATTTGGAGTGAAATAAAGCTTTACGAAATGAAAAGATATTATTTTTAAACCGGAGAGACAGCAGCACTTTACCTCGCCTGTGGACAGCAAATGGAAAGAGAGCGAACGGGGTTTCCTGCCCGTGTTGTGAAGGGCCTAATCGCGTTAATTCGCGCGATATTTCTCATTTCTCCCTCCAGTGAACTTCGAGAGCGTGACTTGGGAGCGCGTGCTGCGTGCCTCGCGGGATTTTTTTCCCCCCAAACTTTATTAACGTTATAATGATAATTAACAAAAATTCTCAGTTACAATAAACATATAAATAGACAATAACAATGAATAACAGAACAATGCTAAGGGGGGAAATAATTTAAACAACAATATTCAACATTTTACAAAATGTAATAGTTTTAATAGCTTTTGTATTATCCGAAAAACAAATCAAAGAGAAGTATTGATCAAGTTCCTTACACAAAACCAAGAACTGACGTTTCTTTCTAGTGAATTTAGTTATGTATATGGGATTTAGCCAGTAACAGCAATAAATTTGAGATATACACCTGAGGCCTACAATTAGCAGTTTCCAAGAATCCAAACAGCACATCTTTCCAAAATAAAACAAAGTTTCCTTCAATATGTGTGTTAATATAGGTACAAAAATCACACCAAAATATATTTGTAAATGGGCAATGCCAAAATAAATGAACAGCAGTCAAGGGAATTGCAGCAAAAAGTACAATCTACATCAATATCTGTTCTGAACTTTTTACTGTATGTTTTAACTGGGTAGACTCTATGAATAAGCTTTAAAAGATATCTCTTTAACTTTATTAGTGATCAGATAGCGATTTAGTAAGAGCCAGACCTTGTCCCATGAGATGTCATGCACAAAACGGGTCCAGTAAGAAACATCATTCGGTATTGTGGTGGTCTCTCTCTGAAAAAGATTTGTTATAGCTTTATTCTTGTTTTTGGGGTGTGAAGACAAACTAATTTTGCCTACAAGACAATGTATCGGAGTAAGAAGAGGAAATCTATGACTGTTACGAGTTGGTACTTCATAACGTGTAATGGGGAGACAATTTGTGTGCAGGGGAGAGGTAACCAGTCCAAGACTACTGATGGTTTTGTGATATTTATAAGTGAATATCCCAACCAATAGGTGCTATTTACAAAAGCGATTTTATGATACAATATATATACATAAACTTCTACAAAGAGTAAACAGTGACTAAGGGAAAAGGGACAAGAGCAATGCCAAAGCACAGAATATAATAACAAAACAATCTAGAAATAAAGCACAAGACATAACTAAGTGACAAATATCCAAACACTACACCAAACTATACTACCCAGACTGTGAAAAACAAAACATACAAAAGTGGCATTTGCTCATAAATCTTGTGTGCTATACAAATTAACAACTACGTGTGGTGCCAAATGTGAAGGGCCCATATACTTGTCCCAATTTCCCAGAAGACTTACCAGACAATGAACTTACAGCAAAACACATCCACTAACAACTGAACACATAAACTGCAAAACAATCGAACTGTCAAAAAAAAAACAAAACACATGTCAACAAATATCAAAATATCACAAATTGACAAACTCCAAACCAACTCTTAACAGCAACTAACTCTCTTTCTCTCCACAGCTCCATCAACTCCCCCAACTTCATCCAGGAAGTGGCTTTATCCTCTTCTGCCCTGCTGACTTCCTGTTGCTTTCTGGGTTTCTCCATGCGCTCCATGATTGGCAGGTCTGCTGTCCAATGGGCTGTCTCCTCCTCCAAAATGGCCTTGCAAAGTTTTTCAACATGGACATACAAACAGAAGACTCTCCAAACACACCCAGGGGCGTAACAGCCCCACCCAGGGGCGTAACAGCCCCACCCTTAAAGATCAAACATGTCAAATGTTTGATACACTGCATCCACCCCAAGACACCACGGAGATAACAGGAGGGAATAACGTTGGTAAAGTAAAGTACTTAAGTATATTGTAAACTCGGGAAAATTGTTGTTTTTGCGTAAGGGTGAAACACTGCGCACACTGCAGTTTGGTGAACTTACTGCACAATCAATTGGCTGTTTAGGCTGCACACGCTCCAACACTTTTCTCAGACCTGTGATGGGTCAACCTTGCAGAAGGGAACTTAGTTTTCCCTGAAGTGACTTTCTCCCCCACAATGTCATTTCCCAAGATAAAATCAGTATTGGGTACGGGCAATTCTGAACGTACGCCGACCCCATATAGCCCTCTCCAAAGTGTGACTGCAGATGTACAGTATGCAATTCCATAGGAACAACCTGCATATCGAATCCCTGAACTAACTTTTTATTTTTACGGACGGATTGCTTAGAGAATGGCCACACATTTGCTAGGACAATCGACGGAGAGGCGCCGGTATCACGTAAAACTCAAATTTTCTTTTGGTTGTTGTCATCACCACCCAAGCCTATTACAGCCTCACTAACAAAGGGTTCAAACATGTCCGTACAACCTGATGCCATTACAGCCACCACAGAACTCTCTGTTGGCTGGGGAACCACCCCGACAGGTGTCGCCATCTCATTTCTCGACAAAGTCTTCTGTTTTAATTTCTCACAATGTGCTATCAGATGTGCTGGAGTATGACAATAAAAACACACCCATCTTCCAGCAGGTTACCTCCACTTGAGGTTGTGGCATTTACAGAAGACAGATCAGAAACAGCATCTAAAAGAATGGAGCATTTGTCAGACCACGTCACCCCAAACACGGGTTTGTGTGTAAGGGCGAATTCATCAGCCAACACAGCTGCTTGAGAAAGGGATGACACCTTCTTCTCATTTAAATAAACTACCAGCCTCTCTGGCAGACAGTTCTTAAATTCCTCCAATAATATTAATCCCCGCAAACTTGAAAAATCCAACACTTTATTTGCCTTATACCACTTACCAAAAAGAACAGCCTTATCTCTAGCAAACTCCACAAATGTTTGTGAAAAAGCCTGTTTTTTTCCTGTTGCTTTCTGGGTTTCTCACTGGTCCAGCGCTCCATGACTGGCAGGTCTGCTGTCGAATGGGCTGTTTCCTTCTCCAAAATGGCCTTGCAAAGTTTTTCAACATGGACGTACAAACAGAAGACTTTCCAAACACATCCAGGGACATAACAATGATGACTAATCCTAGGTTGATGCTTGAACAACATGCATATGCCAGATGAGATTGCACCAAAAACCTTAGCATAATCACCAGTTTTAACAGGAATATTGTACTGCAACAAAAATTCCTCATACGTAAATAGTGAGCCGTCATTATTACATAACTGATCAACTGAAAGAATGTTATTTCGGGACCAGTATTCAAGAAAGATTGATTTATGTTTGTAAAAAATGTCCTTATTGTTCCATATAAGATATGTATGAGGTGAAAAGTTATGTTTGTAGATCAGTGACCATGAGAGAAAGGCCTGGCGATGAAAAGCAGACATCTTAACTGGGATTTTGTCAATATTATAGTTGCACGTGAGAAAAAAATTTAGACCGCCCAGGTTAGATAGAATGTAGGAAGGAATAATAGAATGATATTCCATATAGATGTCGGGTTTTGGAATAGTTGTCTTATCCAGTTAATTTTAAATGTATTATTTAAGGTAGAGACATCAAGAAAATTAAGCCCACCCCTTTCATAAGAGTTCATAACAACAGTTTTCCTGATATGGTGAACTTTTTTTTTTTCCATAAAAAGTTGAAAAGCATTTGGTCAATTTCCTTGCAAATTTTATTGTCAAGCTCCAAAGCAAGAGCAGCATATGTGAGTTGAGAGATGCCTTCAGCCTTCGTAATCTGCCTCTAAAGGAGATATGCCTTAAAAGCCACTGGTTTAGTTTCTTTCTAGTTCTTTCAATTATGGGTTTGAATTTGAAAGGCATCTTGTTCGGTGGTTCTTCGAAATTAAAATGCCCAAATAAGAAATTTTATTTTTAATAGGAATATCGTAAAAAGTGGAATCATTACACTCTTTTAATGCCAAAACCTCACATTTGTTAATGTTAAGATATAACCCTGATGCCCTTGAAAATTCTGCAACAGTTGCAATGGCAATTGGTATTTGATTTTTATCTTTTAGAAACAGGGTTGTATCATCTGCTAATTGAGTAATAGTAAGTTCTCTATTTATGACTGAGATCCCTTTGACAGCACTAGATGTGATGTGGTTAAGCAAGGAGCTGGGCAACCAGTAAGAAGAGGTATGGGGAAACAGGACAGCCTTGTCTAATTCCACGATGAATATTAAACCTTGGGGAAGTGCCTTCCAAAAGTTTAACAGAGCTATTACAGTTCCTGTATAGGGTCCTAACAGCTGCAGAAAAATATTCACCAAAACCAAACTTGTTCAAGGACTGAAAGATAAACTGGTGTTCTACAGTATCAAATGCCTTATAGAAGTCTAGAAATAGTAAAAAGCCATCATCTTTAATGAGTTCTGGATAGTCCAAAATATCCAACATTAACCTTATATTATTTATAATATGTCTGTTTTTCATAAAACCTGACTGCATTTCTTCAATAACAGAATTCAATACACATTTCAGTCTTTTAGCAGTGATTGATGCTATTATTTTATAGTCGGTGTTTAACAAACATATTGGACGCCAATTATCAATAAATAAGATATCTTTGTTTGGTTTTGGAATTAAAGTGGTTATGCCTTGGGTTAGTGTGGGTGGCAGGCTTCCATTGACAATGCTTTCTTGAAAAACCATGAGTAGAAAAGGAGCTACTTCTGAAGAAAAGGCTTTATACAGCTAATTGCCTCTAAAACCTCCTCAACTGAAACTGGTCTGTCACAGAAAATCATCTCATCACTGCCAATGGGTTTTACTGCCAGAGAGCTCAAAAAGGTGTCAGCTGATGATTGAGAGAAGTTTGAACTGTATAGGTTTCCATAAAATGCACCATAATAGTCGGCTATAACTTTATGATTATTTGTAACAATGCCGTTAATATTTAGACTGTGAATACTGTTGCTCACAGCATTACGTCTTTCCAAATTGAAGAAGTAACGAGAATTGCGCTCACCTTCTTCCAACCATTTTCTCTTTGATCTGACAAATGCCCCCTTAACATTTTGCGTGTACAGTTCATCTAACTGTATCTGTAAACCTTCTAACTCAACTTTCTCTTCCTCTAGGAGACTATGTGGATGTTTGCTAGATAGATGAGAAATTCTAGCAACAATATCAGTCTCTTCTATTTTTGTGGCCTTAGCTTTAAGACTACCAAACCCCCTCAAAAATTTGTCAACCTCAAATTTCAGTAATTCCCAGTTAGTGCCATATGCTTTCTCTTTCTTAGCGGTCTCCCAAAATCGTGAAATTAGAGATGTAATTATCTTTTTAACGTCCACATACTGCAGGTACAGAGTTATTCAGCTTTCAATATGATGACCGGGGAGTATAGTTATTAGATGGTTTAATATTAATATACATGGCTTTATGATCAGTAAGAGGAGCGGGCAGAATGTCAGCCTCAACATTATCTATACTTAAACCATCGGAAATTAACCAGAAACCTAATCTTGACTTGACTGGAGCCTCTTTTATTACTCCATGTGAAAATTTTGCTACTTGGAAATTTTGTTCTCCAAATGTCTATGAGGTGAAACTTAGCCATAAACATTAACAAAGTGGAGTTATTTGTGTTTATCCTCCCAGGGGGCCATTTATCACTTGTACCATCCAGGACAATATTAAAATCTCCCCCTACCAATATGGTGGCTGTTGGAAACTTCTTTAACCAACCTAAAAGCTTGTTCTCAATTCAATGTAAGAGATTATCATTTTCAACTTTGCTATTATATCCATAAATGTTTGTACATATAAATATTATGCCGTAAGGTAAGCACACCTGCTGAGCGTGCAGAGCCATGACACAGCCATGCACAGTTACCCCACTGAGACCTCCAAAAATTAACATCGTCACCAACACAGTGAGATTCTTGAAAAAAACAGAAATCAGTTTTAAGTTGTTTCGCAAAGAAAAGCAAGGCTTTTCTTCTAACAGTATTTCATAACCCCCTAGCATTCAGTGAAATAACAGACAACATCGTAAAACAGCAACAAACAGTAAACCAATCAAATAAACTTTACTTCAAGTGTTCAAAGAGAGTGGTTGTGATGAACGGTAATCGAGGTCAGCACCCATGTCTAAGTGAAAATTGTCCACGAGAAAGTAACTAAGATAAGACTTACCATTTTCGAACTATCAATGAAAGTCTTTCTTTAGTGTCAGTATTTGGGTCTTCCCTACTGTTTTAAACAGTCAACATTAAAGATTACTGTAAAGGAACTTCCATCCCGTTCACAAATGCTCGGCCTCCAATAAAGAAGGCCATTTTCCCTTCATCCCGTGCCTTTTTAACAACGGGCCACAGTTTTAGTCTTACATCTCTGTCCTCTTTGGTGAAATCTTCAGAGAAGCGAAGTCCACTGTTCCGAAGAAACTCGTGGTCCATATAGCGTCTATAAAATGACGAGCGACCAGGTGAGTAATGGCGGTGCGAGGATTCCTGTCACCATGACGCTCGCCTCCTAGGCGATGCCATCACGCAGCTCATCTTTTTCCTCTTGCCGTATCCGTATCGCTTCTTTACGCAGATTTTCGTTTTCTTTCTCGGGTACACCCTGGAGTCTGAGATTCCAGCGCCGACTGTAACGTTTCATGTTAGAGACACGATCCAGACAGGTAGCAGCCACTTGTTCGCTTCTTTCAGTGCTGTTTATTTTCTCCTTAATATTAATGATCTCACCATGGGCAATTTCCACCATCTTCTCCAGTGCATCACTTCGAGCATTTATCGTATTTGCGAGGGAGGCAGAGCCTTCATCATATTTAAGAGTATCGCCCGACTGTGTGACAGGGATGGTTTTTAGGGACCGGAGGTTTGGAAGGAGTTACCGGGAGAGGCGGAAAGTCTTCATTTGTAGTTATGATCGATATTAGCCACCAGGCTAACTTTATCTTCTCTGCTAGACTTGTTGAGTCTTTTCTGGGCAGATTTTGGCATCTTTTGGTAAGAAGAAGAGATGTATTTAACAGCAGAAGTATTTAGTTATCTTTCGGGAGTATTGAAATTAATAATGGACACAAACACAACAAAGTAATAGTGAGTGCTGAGAGCTCGTAGAAAACACGTGTTGTTACGCCGCCATGTTGAGCGCCATCCGGGCCTTCGCTTTAATTCAGTTTATAACGGCTGGCAGGGTGATGTTGTGTTCTCTGTACACCCAGAATAGCTCAAAAGCGAATTATGCCATTAAATTCAGAAGCGAGAAAGATGTTGACAAGATGTTAACACATCTTTTCACTTTAAAATACACCATATTTTCAAAAATACCAAAAATGCCACCTGGTATTTAAAAGAAGTAGTTTTTTCCCCTCAAATATACGCATGCTAAGTGGGAATGTTATACATTCACAATTTCTCACCCCATACCTTTATGCTCTGGAACAACGAATTTATACTCAATCGAAACAAATCCTCTTTTTACAAAGATTGGCACGAGAAGTATGTAAGGTCTATAATTGACTTAATGGACCCTGATGGTAACCTATTAAACTACGAACAATTTTGGTCCAAACATAATTTTAGCCTTTCAACATGTGACTTTACCAACTTACTTCAGGCACTCCCCCAGGAATTTGTGTTTCTAATAAAAAATATAATGGTACACCAAGTAATTGAACCATATTTAGCCTCACTTTCAATACAAGGAGTACCAATTCTAGATAAAGCATGTACTAATAATTTTTAATAAATTGTTTACTTAAACATTTATTTCTGGGAAAACAGAATAAAAACAATACACTACACAAATTCGATAAAACCTTAATTAAAAAGTTAAGAACTATGTACCTAAAATACCCCGCATCCCCAAAGCAAAAGACACATTTTAAAATTATGAACAACATTTATCCGTCTAAAGAATTGCTTAGATTGCGTCTTAATGTTTATGATAATTTATGCTCATTCTGTGAGGGTGATGTTACACACACATTCTGGATTGACATACATAAATGTGCAGATGACTCCAAACACTTCCAGCCTGTTTTTCCAGGGACGATGTAACATTTGGCATGATCTTGAAAAATAAAAATAATGACTTGTGTTGTAATGTAATTACGAGCTCAGCCAAATTCTTTATTCATAAAAATAAAATTCTAAAAGTACTTCCCAAATTTATTGGTTTTTTGACTGAATTTAGATTATTTGAACTCCTTAAAACTAATGAAAGAAAGCAAAGCTCACAAACTGTATGACATTTTGAAACATTTTCTCACTGAGTTGGATGATTAGGTTTTCATGTTGGATGTATTTCTCCCCTTGTATATATGTCGTCTTGTTTTGGTATTATTGTTATTTATAAATATTTTTATTATTATTGTTACTATTTCATATGGTAGTTATCTTTTTCATATGGAATTGTTTATGTTACGTGGTGTTCATGTTCTATTGTTCTTTTTATGTTTCCTCTGTGTTCCAGTTACAGCTGCCGTATTGGCATATTGATGTGTATTGCCTTGTTTGTTGTGTATATTTTCAATAAAGTTATGTAAAAAAATGCTAAGTGGGAAGGAAACCTATATATGAAATATTCTTTTATAATTTTAGAATGCCAGCAATAGTGGTCACTATTTCAACATATGTGAAAATGGAGTGGTAGGCTGCAGTAGACATACTCACAGTGATAGTCCGAAGTAGGCATTATTTTATCAACAATCAAACAAGATCTAGTGTAGCCTGTATATGATGTAGATTTGTGTACTGTATTAACTGTGGAAATGATGTATGTTTGTGTACTGTACAAACTGGAAATGGTGTAGGTTTGTGTACTGTACTAACTGGAAAATATGTAGATTTGTGTACTGCACTAACTGTGGAAAAGATATAGGTTTGTGTACTGTATTAACTAGAAATGCGGTATGTTCGTGTACTGTATTAACTGTGGAAATGATGTAGGTTTGTGTACTGTATTAACTGTGGAAATGATGTACATTTGTGTACTGAACTAACTGGAAATTATGTATGTTTGTGTACTGTATTAACTAGAAATGCGGTATGTTCGTGTACTGTATTAACTGTGGAAATGATGTAGGTTTGTGTACTGTATTAACTGTGGAAATGATGTACATTTGTGTACTGAACTAACTGGAAATTATGTATGTTTGTGTACTGTATTAACTAGAAATGCGGTATGTTCATGTACTGTATTAACTGTGGAAATGATGTAGGTTTGTGTACTGTGTTAACTGTGGAAATGTGACTAACTTCGGGGTGGGGGCACATGTGTGACTGCTATCAATAATCTGTTATTCAGTACTGGTGCTAATGATACTTAATGACAATTATAATGAAAATCAATGTGAAGTTGCAAACAAGTATTTAAATTTTATGCGCGTTTACATACGCATATGTTATACTTTATCACAAAGATGCACACGTGTTCTCCACTTTTCCAGAAAAGCCTGACAAACTTGAATTGATGTGATGTGTAAGGCAATTTCAAACTCAGAAGTAACAACAGATAAGCACACTGCTAAATTTAAATATGCTAGTAAATGTAATTCTACCTGTGAAAAACCTGAGGCAGTTTTTACAAATCCAAAATACATATACCTACATGTTCAGTTTAACCGTGCAGCAAGCTTAATGTGACTTGAAAATACATACTGTAACGCCAGGTGCCCCTTGCGGACAGATTGTGCTGTTGTGTTTCCGTTTGGATAACTTGAACCTCTCGCAGTGCAGCGCGTCATGTTAAACTAGCCGGAGGGTAGCCCCCCCTCGCCTGTGTTTGTGTGTGCTGTAATGTAATGAAGTAATAGTACTTTGTTACAGTACTGAAGAATTTTTCTGGGGTATCTTTGAGCTTAAAAATTTTTGCTGACTTTTACGCTACTGCTTTTTAAAAATAAAACACTTTTACTCCAATACATTCCCACCTGGGATTTCTGTTACTTCAAAAAGAAGGACAGGCTCCCAAAGTTTCGGTTTTCAGCCAGTGAATTCAGCAGGTCAGAAGAGCAGCAGAAAGAAGCTCTCATGGAAGCAGCAGCATCCTCCTCCAGCAGCAGTCATGCTGTCCCAACACCTGCCATGTCTACTAGCGTAACTTTTCCAACAACACCTCCTGCTTTAAACAAGTCAGACCGCCCATGGCCATATCTCCAAGAGATTTTCTCCTTTCTTGCCCTGAAGGATTCGTCATAACTAATGAAGTGCCTCCTTGCTTGCCAAAAAGCACTGAAATTCTGGCATTCAAAAACTCCCTGTCAAACTTCAAGAAACACATATATGTTTTTTGTTTTAATTTTAGGTGGTTCAATAATTAATAATTTGGAAAATAAGGCACTACAAGATAAAAACTAAAAATTCTGACCATTTCTATAACATGATACTTCTTCTTCTGCTTTTAATAGTTAAGTAAATTACCCTGTGGAGGGTTGGCACCATGCCCAGGGTGTCCCCTGCCCTGTGCCCCCTGGGATGGGCTCCAGGCTTCCCACGACCCTGAATTGGATAAGTTGTATAGAGAATGGATGGATGGATGGCTAAGTACAGTTATTTAGAAAGTACTTTTGATACTTAAGTACAATTAATAACAGATACTTTCATACTTTCACTTAATATTACAATGGGTGACTTTGACTTAAGTAATTTTATAATAAAATATTTGAACTTCTACTTAAGTGTGGCTTTCAGCTACTTTATACAACACCATGTATAAAAAGTATAATCCCACATTTGTGTTGTATGGGTGCCATGTACCTGTTTGTTTTGCTTGTGTGTAATGTATCAGAGTACCGCCCCACTGTGGACGTGTGTGTGTGTGTGTGTAATCCAGTGTGTGAGCCTTCCTGCTTCTCCACCTGCTGGTGTCTGAGAGCAAGGCTGTAAAGGACTGCTAATAAAAGAGTGTTTCTGTGAAGTCGTGTTCGTGTCCTTCATCCTCACCAGTGCCACAGTATTGCATCCTTCATAATGAGGAATGGGAAAATTAACGAGAATAAACTAAATTAAACCCTGCATTTATACCTGTACCCTAATAGGTATTGTATTAAGCAAAGATAAATTTTAAAAAGATAAAATGCCAAATAAAATGTGGGAAGCCCCTAAGAAAAAAATACCATATCTTATTCTCTTGTCATTGAAAGACGCATTAGAGGACAAGCACATATGCAGCAATGGTAAGTATTCTGTGATTCTGAAAATGTAAAATTTTCAATTATATTTTTATTACTCCTTGATCTTCAGTAAAAATAAAATTTTGGAGCATTGCATGTTCTGGTATATAGTAAATATTCTAATACAAGAAAAAACATTTTAACTAAAAGTGAATGATAGTTCCAGTGTTTCGTCAGTTTTTCCATATCAGAATCAGCACCGTGTTTTTCTCCGTGGCTGTATGATTACTTTGCTCTGACATTTGAGAACAGTTGCAACAGAACTTTAAACTAAGTTACTTAATTAATAAAAGACAAATCTAAACCGTTATAGCCAATTAACGTTGAGCAATGACCGCTGTCTGCAGAAGCACATCTGTGGCCAGCAGCCTTAATATCAGTGCACTGTGTGGACCCTTAAAAATCGATGTGTCATATTTCTAACTTCTCGCTCAGGTTTTATCACATGACCATCCAACATCTCTTCACATGTCTGTCAGCCTGTCTCACTTACCTCCGTCTCCTTGGTGCACTGTCCTGACACGTTTACTTAGACAGATAAGGAGACGTGAGAGTGCCACACGTGTGCTTCAAGCTCATTTATTGTGCCAGTTCTGCCCTTTGCACGGAGGAGATGGAAAGGGCAGGGTGGTAGCAGCATTGACACTATTGAGCTGTTTGTACCAGCAGTGCTGTGAGGAGAACAGGGTGGGGGAGGGAACTAACCTTCCTGTATGTCAGCATAAGGGCAGGAGGGAACGAGACAGCATCAGACCGAGGGATCTTCTCATCTCCGGAGAGCACTCACCTTTTTTCTGTTCAGGTAGGTTATGTTCATTGTTCAGTTTAATCATTGTAATTCAATTCAATTAATTTTTATATAGCACCTTTTACAACAATGTGCCTCAAAGCGAAATTAATTACACGTTGTTTTGAATGCATTCTTAGTTTCTCCGTTTGACTTCCCTTAGAACTTACTGTCTTCGTCTTGTTTTCATATTTACTATTTACAGTTTTACAAATCATTTACACTTTTATATACTTGAATGTTACTCTTCAACAGTACCAGCATTTACAATAATATCGTAATTAAATTAAATTTAAATGTCATTTTAAGACGTTATCCTCTGGAGCACAGGGCTCTTGCCATGTAAATGCAAAGCTCCCGCTTTTAGTTCCCATGCACTATCCCAACATGCATCTGTCTGCCTTTTTTTCTACAGCCATGCAGCACATGTGGTTGTACTCTGTTTGTCAGTGCATCCTGTCAGTGGGTGTGGTCGCCTCGAGTGTGAGACTATGCATGACGAGGTCACGAGGCCACAGGTCAGGGGTCGAGGCAAGCAGCAGCGTCTCCAGGTGCCTGTGCTTCTGCCTGGGGTGGACAGGTGCGGTGGGCGGAGCAGCGGAGGTGCCGGTGTGGGTGGTTCTCAACCTGAGGAATCCACAGTGTCTCTACACCTGCATGACCTTGCTCTGCTGCCCTCTGCTGGTCAGGCAGTTCACCATGTGTCTGCTGATGCTGTTGGCCCTTGACGTATACCTGCAGTGCAGGCTGGCACACAGGTGAGTCCAAAAGGAGGGCGGGGTGCCTCAGGGCACACAGGCAGTGTAAGACGTCTCTATTCACTAAACAAGAGATATGTGAGGGATGGAGGCGTGATATTAGCAGGGCTAAGATGAAACTAACAATGGTTTGTTAGGAGGCTGTAAATGGCTGCGCTGTTACTAATGGTCATGACTCGGTTTCACCCTCAGACACGCCTCTCTGATTACCAGGCGTCGGACATTCTGTTTGGTTCTGTGCAGCTGGGTGGCCTCTGTGCTGATTGCCTTTGCTCAGTTCATATTCTGGAACATTCTGGACACCTGGGGGAGCACTCAGGGAGGGAGCACAGCAGGACTAGGACTGGAGGAAGCAGAAAACTGGACTACTCCGTCACCCCCGCCCAAATACCCTCGCCCCCAGGACCGCTCTCTGATTGGCCAGTACCTTCCCTATGGAGGATTCCTGTCAAAGTTTTACGTGAGAGATGCAGGAAACTTCACTTACGCTGAGATCCACAGGAGCCACTGGGGGGTGTGTGCCCCCGACACTGTCCTCCGTCCTGACTTCCTGCTGTACGTTTATGCTTTCACGGTCTTTTTGCTTCCTGTAATGGTGCTAATGGGCATCTACCTGGATCTGATGTGTGTGGCACCCAAGTGGGTTCCCATACCAGAGGGGTCCTCCAAGCAGCAGGCACACAAAGCGCACTCCCTGGCACTCTCACTGTCACTCCTGGTGCTCCTCTGCCTCCCTCTCCACACCTGCCACGCCCTCCAGCTGTTAGCCCCTAGCACCGTACAGCCTTCCTGGACACACCCCCTGGCCTCCCTCCTCTTTCAGGCTTATGGTATGGTTCCCCCGCTCCTACACACCCCTCCCAACCAATGCTCTGACACCTCCCAGGCCCGCCCCCTCTCTCTGTGCATCCCTTTCACCTCCCAGGGAAAGGGTATTGTGCCCGTGGTCTGCTCCACCCACCCAGACCACCCACACGGACAGAAGGCATGCTCCAAGATGTAATGAGCCTTCACCCTCTCCATGGTACGACTATTACCTCTCTTAACTTCTTACATTATCAATTTGACCTTAATTTGTGTATGTTGTGTGAAAATTTTGTGTACTGATGTTGACAAATGAGTCTTTTCTGGTTTGTACACAAAGACAAAAGCCTTGTTAATCAAAGACCATAAAAACAGTGCAAATTTAATCTGGTGTCTGATATGAAAGTACTTATTGTGTAACAAATTTCATACGATCCAAGACGTTGTCATTAAAACCTACATAATACAGACAAGATCTCACGGTAGTGCTGGAGACTCTGACGAACCTCATTGCTGTAGAACATAATTGCCTTTTGTGAGACACAGTTGTGACTTTGTGTTTGACTATGTGTGGATTTCCTCGCTTCTTCTGAAATAAAAATGGATCTGAGTGAGTGGATTGTTCCTGTGCTGTTAGTCACTGGTGTGTCCACAACTTGTCCAGTGGGGAATGAATCTGGGGCACCAATTTAGAGAGGGGGGAGGCATCGCGTTAGCATTCAGCTCGTTAAAACAACTGTGAAGCTACTGGCACAGATGTGTGTGTGTGAACCCTTAAGGTCCATTGCATTAGAAAAATAGATTCTGCTGTGTTTAGGGAGTAAAGCCTCAGCACACTGTTCACATGCACTTGTGTGAAAATCCCAAATGGTATAAGCAGTGCAGTGTGAAAACCAAATTAATCCCACAAATTAATTTTAAATCATTTATCTTCTGTCTGGTAGTCATTCACAGCCACATCAATTCCTGATAGTTAGAGTTCTGTCAGTTCAGAATTGAGTAATACTTATTGTATAACTGAGTATTGTTAGCTCAGAATTGACTGATACTTAGCCCACAACTATTATCATGGTAGCATTGACTGATATTTAGCCCATAATTGAGTATTGTCATCGTTGGACTGACTGATACTTAGTCCATAACCGAGTATTGTTAGTTCAGAACGGACTGATACTTAGCCCATAATCGAGTATTGCGCCAATCATAAAGGGACATTAGAGTAAGCCAAACAAAATCAGGTGGCAGGCAGTAAGACATCACTGCCCACCCTCTGGACTCTCCTCCCCACTGCTTGGTCACATGATGACTTTAACGCTCCCAGATGCACGTCACCAACGCTCACTGAGAGACATGCGGTGAGGTAGTGAGAACGGCAGTATGCCCACTACAGCAGACTCAGTCCTCTGACTCAGGGAGTTAGTTAATCCTCTTGTGTGGTTATTCTGCGGAAGCAGCACTTAAAAACCCCTTAATATTTGTAGTCATTAAGGAAATATTTGATTAAAAAAAAAAAAAGTAAGGCATGACACACTTTGATGTTGACTGCTGTGTCAGGCAGTCTGCTCCAACAAGCCAGCACAACGATGCTTTTTCATTCACTTTTAAAATCAGCTGTATACACAAGTGAGTCAAAAAAATCTTAATGAAGTGATCAAAAAGAACAAAGACAGACAGAGGGAGAGGAAGAAGGAGGGAAAGAGAGACAGAGAGAGAGGGAGAGCAGAGAGAGACAGGGAACAAGAGGGATGAAGAGGGAGAAAAAGAGAGGGAGGGAAAAAGACAGAGGAGAGAGGGAGGGAAAGAGAGAGAGGGGAAAGGGAAGGAA
>JABJVR010019818.1:0-63437 GCA_025773905.1 Chitala chitala
CTGCCCTGGGTGTCCCCTGCCCTGCGCCCTATGTGCTCTGGGATGGGCTCCAGGCTTCCCTGCAACCCTCACCAGGACTAAGCAGTTGAGACAATGAATGAATGAATGAATGAATGTAGCTGAGAAAAAAATACTTAGAAATATTATAAATTAAGGTTGTATGTATGTTTGGCAAGATAAGACGTATGATGACTTACATTTTATATGCATTTTTTCTATGTTTTCCAATGGTCAAAGCTGTACAGTGACCTCACCCTAGGATGAAATTTTTCAAAATTCATAGCTGAAGATGTATCTCTTCTTCAGGATTTTGTAAACACAGTAAACAACATTGTGGAAAAGAAGGCGTGGCAAAATATACGGGAGGAGGACCGGGAGAAAACCATCACCAAGCTTCTGCATACTGTGGAAGAGGCAACACTCACCATTTCTAAACATTACAAAACCGCAACAGAGGTGGAGGTCAACACAGAACACATAGGTGAGAAACATGTTGTGTACAACCTTTGGTGGGAAAAAAAGTTATTTTGACTTTTAAGCAGTCTAAAAGGGTTGGTCTGAGATGGGTTTCATGCAAGCGGCCTAGGTTCAGAATCGCTAGTGTAACAGTCATTTTTGTTGTTATATTTTAATTGCAACAATTCGCTGCATTGTCTTAGCACATTCGTTCTGCCAACTTTGTAAGTGTTTATTTGATTAGGACTAATTATCAGTCCTTTTAAATTACAAAAATGTGTCATTTTAACGTAGCTTAATTTTTTGAGTTTGGGTTTCTAAGTCTTGTTCTTTGTTAGCCCAGTAGTAATGCTCTTATCGCAACTTTTGTAGCTCTTAAACTGTATGCTTTTGAAGCCAAACAAACCGAGAAAATTAATCTTCAAGCCACCATGGGAGGAGATTTTATGAATTTAACATCAAAACAAGGAGATTTTAATGGTAAGTTCCTTGTACAGTCTTTATGCAATAACTTGTTTGTAACAACGGATGCCAGTACTTCAAATTTTGTGCATTGTTTTGAGAAATTCAAGAAGGTTTATTTGCCAGACAGACAAGTTATCAGTGAGCAGTGTTTAATGGAAATTGTGGGTCTAGTGCTAGATAACGAGGTCTGTGCTGTTGGCACAATTACATCTTGAGCCTTACAAATGACAGGTGAAATCAAGGCCAAAGAAAAATTACATGAAATCATGTAAAGACATCAATAAGAAGTGAACTTTTTTGGACCAGGGAGGAAAAAAAAAAATTATAAGTGGAAAACAATTTAACAATTCAGGTTGACTACCACATTCTGTGATAATGTCACAAATACATCACCTGGTTCACTGTAAAGTTACAGTCTGGCTCTGGGTTCACGTTATGCTTATCGGGCTGGTTCATTTCTAGTGCCGAACTTTGGACTAACTTTATGAGTAGCAATAATGTAGCAGTTGTAAAACTAACAATGTTGCTGTTAAATGTATCTACTTACTTCAAATGCCATGAAAATTTTAGCACTATAACGTAATCGTTGGAGACCTACCAGCCCTACCTAATGGGATTTTCTGAGTCAACAATTTAGTGTTTTATTGTTAGCTGGTATTTTACAATGACCTGCTTTATTCTCATATATTACATCAATATATTTTTGAAGCGCAGTTTTGGGCAAAATAAATTCTTAAGTGCTTTTTTTCCACACATCCAGTACATTCAAATTTGACATGTAAAACCCAGAAATGCATATAATTTTGTTTTATGTTCCCTGACCAGGAAATGTATCCGTAGTGTTTGTGCGCTATGATGGTATTGGCAACCTCTTAAAATACAACAAGGTGAAAGATGAAGATTTTGCTGTGAAGTCCCAAATTATAGCAGTGGCACTAAAGCCAGCAAATGTGTACTCACTTGATGCCATGACATTTGCCCTGAAACACTCTGAGGTGAGTTTAAGCAATGCAGGGTAAAACATTTAGAAAAGAGGACAGTGATGTATTTCTTAATTTTATGTGTTGCAAATCTGTGTTTTTATATATAAAGCCTTAAAACCTAACTGTGTCAGACATGCAGTTCCTGCCTTGTTGCTTTGTTAAAGCAGCAGGATGTGGTGGTCACAGACATAATGTTGTCTGTTGCTAACCAAACTTAAAAAAAATGATTTTCTTTTTTACATTCAGTCCTGTAAAGGAAACAAGCATGTAATATTTGACATTTTTATGGTAAACAGTTGATTCTAAGTGCCTAGCAGAGACCTCAGTACCAAACTGCAATGTGTGTTACATTTCCTTAGCTACAACCTTGAAACACATAAGTAGTGATTTTAGCTTTATTTCAGTATTTCTTTTTCTTCGCCTCACTGTCTTACATCATGCGCTTTATTTTAAACAGCCAATTGACTCTAAGGTCGACGTGACGAAGTGCGCTTTCTGGAAGTACTCGAACAAGACGATGCGAGGTCATTGGGACACCAAGGGCTGCATGCGAATTCACGCTAACGCCACCCACACCACCTGCAGCTGCAATCACCTGACGCACTTCGCCATCCTGATGTCTTCTGGTCGCTCAGATGTACGTTAGGACAAATTGCTAATCTGTTACCTGGCCCCATGATCACTCACATTGTTCGTTGACCTTTTATATTTTGACTGCTGTACTGCACTTGCATTGCATATAGCATGCTGCAAATATAAAGCAAGAAATAATGTCACATTAGAATGTGAGGACACGGAAGTGTGTGTAACGGAACTGTAATAACGGGATTTTTGTTTTGTGTTTCCAGCTTTCAGTCCATTTCAACATCTTGACCAGACTGACCCAGCTGGGAATGATAATATCCATCATCTGTCTTTCCATGTGCATTTTCACCTTTTGGTTCTTCAGTGAGATACAGAGCACCAGAACTACTATACACAAAAATCTGTGCTGTAGCCTCTTCATGGCTGAATTCATCTTTCTGGTTGGAATCAACATGAGCAGCCATAAAGTGAGCCCTGTAGTGTGATTCTGTTTTTCACATATTATCTGACACCATGTTCCCAGTGATATAGCACAGTATGAATTATTACCTCGGGGGAGTGGCGGGTAGCTGCATATGGTTCCCAGGGAGCCAGCATTTGAACATCTCACTGGATGTCATTTCAAGGACAATCATGGTGGCTGGGCTGGGATTCAAACCAGGGGACTTCTGCATGGCAGCCTGATGTTTTACCTATTGATCCACCAGGCTGCATAACATATGTAACAAAGTATTATCCTGTAAAGTATATGTGGCTACATTTTGTCTTTGTAGCTTAATTTACTTAGCATGTCTTTATAAAGATATACATTTGACTGTGTTGACACTCACTATTCTGTATTAAACTGAAGCCATGACAGAGCCAGGTTTAGAGATAACACTGAGCAGTAAGACATGAGTGCTTTGCACTGACAAAAACAGATATTGTTGATTATATTATCTGTAAAGTACTTACTGAGTACTAAGCAGTGTTGTTGTGGCACTTTGAATCAGGCAGGTTCAAAAGTAGTTTGAGCTGTCTCTCTCTCTCTCTCTCTCTGTTTGTCTGTCTGTCTGTCTCTCTCTCACCCCCGTGCAGGTGTTCTGCTCCATCATCGCCATGCTATTGCATTACTTCTTCTTGGCTGCTTTCACCTGGATGTGCATTGAGGGCATCCATCTCTACCTGATAGTGGCAGGTGTCATTTACAACAAGGGTTTCCTGCACCGGAACTTTTACATTTTTGGCTATGGAAGCCCAGCAGTGGTGGTGACGATCTCTGCTACACTTGGTTACAAGTATTACGGTACTGAGAAAGTGTAAGTGCAGTCCTCACGGTCTACATATAAATAACACACTAGTCTGATAAAGTGGGCTATACGTAATGTGTTTGTGGATTTTTTCTTTATAGGTGCTGGTTAAGTACAGAAAACAATTTCATTTGGAGTTTTATTGGACCAGCCTGTTTAATTATTCTGGTACGAATGAAACATACATGACTTCTAACTACTCCATCATGTGTGCTATTTAAACAACAAAAATAATTAATGCACTGAAAAAAGTACAAACTGTATGTGATTAGTGAATATCCGTTGTACATTTTAAAATATAAAATATATTTATAAAACATATTTTTCCCATTTGAATTACGTCTAATTCAGCATCATCATATACCACAACATCATTTGTTCATAGTTATAAACCTGAGCACCCCAGATAATTAATGCAAACATCTCACCGCTTTTTTGTCATGCATCAGTTCCTGTTATTTCTTATATTTCTCATGTTTTAGCAGCACAATATAAAGTAAAAACATAAAGCATATCTTGAATTGCTGTCTAATTTTGTATTCATTTTGCCTAAGGTTAATCTCATGGCATTTGGAGTCATCATTTATAAAGTATACCACCACACTGCTCTAAAGAAGCCTGAAATTAGCCATTATGAAAACATAAGGTAAAAATACTGCATCTTTTCTAAATTTCTTCCTGTAAAATTACAGTCTCCTTAATGAAGTTAACTTCAAGCATAATGTTTAGAAAACATGGTACAAGCTATTTTTTCATAATCAAATACCAGCACTTTAGTAGCATCATATGAGGGATTGTAGTTTAGTCCTTATGAAATGTCAAGCTGTCGCACGTTTCTGTGACCAGCACCAGTGCAGCCAGGTACCATATTGTTCCTAGTATGTTACAATGCTCTCTACAGTCCCTACATACAAGTTGAGGAGCTGTTGTGGTAATTTGGCCTGTTTCAGTATATACTTCCATGGTATGTATGCTGTGCTAATGTTACAAACTGACAAAATCATGCAAAAGATATAGCTGAGTGCATAAGACAGGAACCAGTTTAATCATGTAGAACTGGTTCTAACTAACCAGAATCTGATGTTATTATGACTGCACTGGTAAATTTAAAAGAGCTGCAAGTTCCAGTTAGTTCTGCATACAAATTGAGTGTGCATTGCTCATGACGCTTGCTGTGGTATTACACCCTTCAGGTCTTGTGCCCGTGGGGCCATAGCCCTTCTGTTTGTCCTCGGTGCCACCTGGACCTTTGGTGTTCTCCACATCCTTCACGAGACTACTGCCACTGCGTATCTCTTCACAATTGCCAACACATTCCAAGGAATGTTCATATTCATCTTCCTCTGTGTGCTGTCCAGAAAGGTGAGAACCCATCCTGTCCATCTCACCATGAAGAGCAACACAACACGTGGAAATTTTGGATTTTTTTTCTCCACTAGGTCAGGTTTTCTTTAAAACACATGGGTCCCCTGTGCATTTAGGTCGCACCGTTTTGTAAAAATCTAACTTGTTAATGAAAGAAACAAAATCCCAATCCGCCCTCACATACATCACACAAGTCTGAACACAGAGCAGAAAAAAAAAAAACAGAAGCCACAAATCTATAGATCTACACAAAAAAAGAAAATGACATGAAAAAATACCATGCTTGCTGTTGATGTTCTAAATATTTTTGTTTTATGACATTGTAACTCAAAGAAAACAAAAATAAAATAAACACTAGCAGATACAAAGTGTGGTAGTTCAGATCTGTTAGGTATTTACTATTGAAACAAACCCAAATGCATTAGACAAGTAAATTAAAAGTAGACAATACAGTCACAGCTGCATTCTTCACAATACTGCCTGCATAAACGCTTTACTGTGCTGTTTCAATTGAGTTTATGGCCTGAGGCTTCCTGCTATGGCGTTTGCTGTTTTTGTTAACCCAGAGGCCTGGGGAGAGTGGTTAATGACCCAAATCCATTAGATAAATTCATCTTCCAGCCCAAAGCAGCAGAGAGCTTTGAATAAAGTACTCCTATTCCAGTCTGTTAAGCCCCTTCCTGGAATTTAATGAGACAAGCAGGACTCTCTGTTTTGTCTGACTACAGTTCTGGATGAACACTGAGAAGGCGTAATCTATCTATGCATACTTTACTGGTGATTCCTGTTGGGTTTTGCTGGTGGAACTGGGGGAGTGAGCATTAAAATATTATTATTTCAAGAATTTTTATTCTGTCTTGTACTTCCACTTAATGAACGAGAGGCTCTTGAATGTAGTGCTTGCAGTAGCATTGGCTGGCTGTCACAATCGGACTAGGCGGAACACAAGGCGAGGGAAGTCCTAGTCCCAGAGGTGGAGTTTATTAACAAAAACTAAAGTCCAAAGGGTAAACTTGGCAAACAAGGTGGAGAGAATGAAGTAACACAAGACCGTGGGACTCTAAGAGGGAACATGAACACCAGAATGAATACGAGGACACGAGGAGATAACCAAGACTAGAACACGAACTGAACACTAAGTGGAGCAAAAGCAGAACACCAATAATACACAGAACCAAAGTCAGGCAAAGTACTAGGAATAAATGACAACACAGAGCAAACAGACTAATGAGCAACACTAAAAAGTACAGAAAATCCGATCTAACACTCACAAGGATATTCTAACCATACCTAGAGGATTCAAACATACATACAAGGAACACCTGGCCAAGAGACATGGAAAACAGGGACCTAAGCAGCGTTTAACAGAATACTCGCCAGGTGTGACAGAATAACGAGACGAGACTAGATCAGGTGGCGGTGTGGCAGCTCACAGACAGACTGTGACACCGGTACAGTACTGCAGTAATTTCCTTTTCAGAGCTCTCACTTTTTTTATCTCTTCTGCCTTTCAGATTCAAGAGGAGTACTACAGATTGTTTAAAAATGTGCCATGTTGCTTTGAGTGCCTCAGATAAGCACTGCACATGTACACAAAAGACAAAAACACGTCGATTTCGACCTGCCGTTACTTTTTATGTCTCTTACATTTGAACCAAGTTAAAAGCGGGCATAATTACTGAAATTTTTTAAAATTTAAATAATTTCTGGAAACCGCAGAGTCCTTCCATTAAATGTAGCAATGTTCCTGTTAAAATGTTAAATTTTACTGTAATTTAATGTAAGTTTGAAGTCACATCGTAATATATTTGAATGAACTGTGCGGTTTTGAAAGCAATAATATTTCACCAGCAGGTGTCACTGTGGAAAGACGGTCCAAATCAACATTTTTAATGATCTGTAACTGTCTCATAATATTATATTGCTGTTTTTTTTTTTTGTTTTGTTTTTTTTTTTGGTGTTATTACTTAATTTATCATCATTTTTGATGGGAGCGTTTAGCAAAAAAAAGAACACTTTAATTTCAGTGTTTGCACATTTATTGGTGTGAAAATAAAAACTAACCGACTACTAATAAATACAAAATGTAGCATAGCATAAGAAAGTTAAACGTCTAAATTTTTGCTGCAATGATGATGGTTTGCTGAGCACGGATAGGCTACGCATTGACATAACAGGTTAGTACTTAGGAATGTGACTAGATTGATCTTGGTTTATATTTTAATAGTTGTAAAAATACAATTCTGATGTGGTTGTTATATAAATTAATATCTAACTTTGCAGGATACCTACTAAATGTTTAGATGAGTATCTGGAGTTCAGCTTTTATAACTGTTATGAAGAATTGTCACAAATATCCATATTATTTTTAAATTGTTATATACTTTTTTTCTGCATATTACTGTTGATCAGTATTTTATACTTTGTACTTTGTCTTTTATAATGGTCTTATAAATAAAAAGTTTTCATTATTGTTCTTTCTCATTAAAATTGTATTTGTCTGCCATCTAGTGGAATATTAAAGCATTACCGTTTACATTTACTTCTGGTAAAGTCCAGTAAATACGTTCAAGTTTAAATTCTAGCACTCTGGGAGATACAGAATCCTAAGTGGGATATCAAAGTTAATATATCTATATTATTGTTACTTTTTATTAAGTTTTCTGACATGCTTGCAAAAACCTATGATATGGCCAAACAGGGAAAAGTCAGGAAGTTTACAGTAACTTTGTGAAACAAATACAGTGTTCAGTAACACTGCTCTGATCACGAGTCTAGCTTGTGCATAAAAATGTAACATTTGACCACAAAATAAAAATTATAAATACATATATTTTTTAAATCACTGCAGTCCCCTGCAATCAGAGCGCTATGGGACTTTTTTTAATAATCTCATGAATATTATCATGGTGTGAATGAAAAGTCTGATTGATCTTTACTACTGCTTTGTGGATCCCCTGCACTTACTTTTATGCTCGATTCCCGCCTTGGGTCTGTGTGTGTGGAGTTTCCATGTTCTCCCAGTGCTTGGTGGGATTTCTCTGGTTTCTTCCCACAGTCCAAAGACATGCGGGTTAGGTTGATTGGTGTGTTCAAATTGCCCTTTGTGTGTGTGTGTGTGTGTGTGCGCACGCCCTGTGGTGGGTTGGCACCCTGCCCTGAGTGTCCCCTGCCCTGTGCCCTATGTATTCCAGGCTTCCCCATGACCCTCACCAGCAATACACAGTATGGAAGATGACTGACATTTCAATGAGAGTGATCATTTTTTGAGTTTTCCATCGACCCAATTTTGTATAATACTGTATAAACTAAAATTAATTGTAAAGGAAAATTAGATTTAAAAACATTTTTAAATTGTTATCCAAGACACAAGTTTTAATTTGTGTGTTTGACCACAGTAATTTGCATACTAACAGCTGCTTAAGACAAGTGTTTTATTAATGTAAATTTTAATCCTATAAAAATTTTGAAAAAAATCTGAGTTTCCACATTACCTGTGCCCCTAGGTAGTAATCATAAATTATTTACCAATATATATAATTTAATACAGCTATCAGATTGTGTATAGTATACACACAAACACTTTCTGTTCTTAAGCACACACCTGCTATTACATCTGTGTAATTGACAAGGATTATGTAAAGCCACTTTTTGCACTTTAACCTTCAGATGGGCATCGAAAGAAAAACACAAACAGATCAAAACAAAGTAATCCCTGCATTAGATGGCTGCAAAATTCAATCAATAACACTATGCATTTTTCAATAACACACTTACTCTGATTATCTTGAGATATCTTGACTCAGGTCAACTTTTTTAAAAACACATATATCACATAGAACTTGACCATTTAAAGAAAAATGAACAGACTGGCAAAAAAGCTTACCCAACAAAACAATGACCATAAAGAAAGAACAGCTTAACAAAACTGCAGAAGTGAGCGGTCAATAGGCCATTATAGTTTAGCCTAACAGCAGTGCTATTTAGACTACTGACTTGTGTAGAGCTGATTATCAAGTAGCCGTGCTTCGTAAGACAGTAACAAGTAAAGACAACATAGGAATGTAGAAACCATGAATCTGAGGAACACATAAAACATTGTCATGCCATGTGCTACAAGTCAGGCAGAGAAATCTGGACGTACGCTTCCTGTACAGTACGTCAGCACAGCACATAGGTATGAATGGAGAGTACCTTTACAAGAGTTGTACGGGTGAGAGTGGACATAGAAGTGTAACACTTCTTTATTTAACTTAATGCTAATTAATACACTCTTTAAAATGAGTAGTTTTAAAATACCACTGATAAAACATAAATTAAATTTGAAAATAAAAATTAAATTTAAGGTGCAGTTTAACTGAGTTAACATTGAAATAAAATATAAAATGAACAATAAGTTCACCTGATAAATATTTTGGTTGCAGCTGTTTTCTGTGGGAATACATGTTGAAGGAATTTCATTTGTCATTCCTATTGCTCATATCTAACACTAGGAGAGCACTGAAAAAAAGACAGCATGGCACTACAAACCTTCAGCTGTAAATATTTCATCTGTTTTTACAAGTCAATAACTGTACTAGAGGACTCACCTTAACCACAGCATAAACAAGACATATTAGGAATATTTTGAAGAAATTCAAGCACATATAATGTCTCACAGACAGAGTCCTGTAGTTAGCTGGGATGTTTGCCTTACTTCCTCCGTATTTATGGCATTCAAAACAGTCTATGTGTATTTATTGTTGATCATTAATCATTTGTTGTTTGTCCACCTTAATAAAAGTTTTGGAAGACTGCATTTGAAGGGCACTGTATAAAAGCAAATTCAAGAGGTTAGAGTTTGCATGATTACGTCATATTATACATGCCCCATTCTGTATTCACAATCTGGGCCATGCATGCTGTAATTGTCACATGTGCTATTGTTTAATAATGTTTAAATCACAAATGCTGGTCAAGGATCATCAGTGATTGAAAAACTACTGTTTATAACATTTATCAGTGCTTTATTATGCGTCCTAAAATATTTTATCCCTAATTTGCTACAGGTTAGGCAGCTCTTAATAAATAAAAAAGTACTATAAACTCTATTTATATAAACTTGATGTTACTTCTTCTGTGAACTTCAAGTCCGTCTTCGAATGATATATTACCCGTAACTGTATTCATATAATATATACAACTAATAGATGTTTGGAAAGTCCACAGTAAATACTGCTGTCATGCATGCAGAGCAAATCACTTTGATCCAGAAGCTCTTTATCCAGTTTAGCCTGAAAGGAAAGTAACAAGATTATAGCATTAGGCAAGGCTTCAGATACTTGTAAAACTCAATTTGCTAATAGCTATAAGTGACTAACAAACCATTGTCAGCTTTTGTGAAATATTATTTTGAGCCCCTAAAGCAATCTTTAAAAACATAAACTCACAGATCTCATGTCATCATGTCTTATGTTTAAAATATCAGAACAACCAAAATGTGCTACATAGCTTGTTTACACTGTTCTGGAGGTGATGCTCCATTTTTAAATGACAGAGGTATTCAACCTAATTTTTTTAGACATACTGGGCAAGTGGGCCAAATTATTATTATTTTTTAAGTTGGTAGTTATTTTGTGTATGTGTGTGTGTGTGTGTGTGTGTGTGTGTGTGTGTGTGTGTGTGTGTGTGTGTGTGCTCAAGCAGAAATCCAAAAGTACATAAATCACAATAAATTGAAATTTTAAAAGAGCTGGAAACATAAATCCATCAGGCTGATGCAACATGTGTCATGAAATACTCATATGCTCCAGCTGGATTATCTTGTGCAATTATTTTAAAATCTTGACGTTTTACAATTTGAAATGAATATAAATACTAGTGCAAAAGATATAAATAAACTGACTTCTCTTTGATGGGGCCGGAGAGGGAGTTTCTTCATCCATGTGATTATTATGTGACTTCGCCCTTTTAGAGACAGCTGATGTCAGAGTGACATTCTCGGTTACCATGATAACTCACACACCTTTCCCCTTCTGTCCTCTCGTGTATTTGTATAAGGTCAGCAGCAGATTTACGCTGCCTCATCTGAACTATTTCACATGCACACAAGTGTTTTAACTAATCAAATTAAGGAAACTAAGGTCAAAACTGAATTCTGAACAGATTTTCAGACCTTTTTTATGTTGTTACGTATAAAACTTTCATGAGAAATAACACACCAAGGGCTATTTTGACACATTGGCCAAACATGAATTGCAGGTTAGGGTCATCCACACCAGCATGGTTAATCAGATGCAAACAGAAAAGTGTGTGTTGAGGTCAGTATTTAAAGAATGGAGGTGCTCCTAGAAGTCACTGCTGGACTCCATCATGCAGGGAGCTATTCTGTTCCTCTGTGTGGCTTTGGCTGGTAAGGCTTTACCCACTAATTAATTTAATTACATATGTTTTAATTTGCATTTCAGTTTAATATCAAATAAGTAGTAAATACATACAATGCCAAAAGGATTAAGGATGTAATCCCTGCTTATTTTTCAGCTGGTCAGGGTATCAACTATCGTAAGTAGATTTTCTGTACTGCTGATTAAATTCTTAAAATGTACATATTGAGAAGAATAATATTACAGTTGAATGTTGAAATATAATGATGTTAAACATATGTATATTCCAGAGCCCAGTTTAAACACAAAAAAGACTTATGAATACAGGTATGCTGGGCTTGCTACTACTGGATGGGACATGCCACACCTTTCCGAATCAAGTGTGAGGATACGGTGTACTTTTAAAATCAGTGGAATATCAGACCAGACCTACCTGCTTCAGGTATGAGGCTGTCATGCAACACTCAATGGAGAACATTAACTAAAAAATAATTTATATGGTAGTTTTGAGTCAATGAAATATTGAAAGTAATAGACAAGATAAAGATCAAGAGAAAACTTTGTCACATGCACAATTATACATAGTACAGTGTACAGTGAAATGTGTTTATGGACCTGCATCCGTTTACATAATAGAATAAAGCAAAGCAAAAGCAAAACAGCACACAGAAAAAAATATATATATATATATATATGTATGTGTGGGTGTGTGTGTGTGTGTTTGTGTGCTGCGTCCAAAACGGGCATTTTGTCTTAATTTGAAGTCTATCTCCAGTATGGACTGAAAAGCAAACATGTAGAAGACACAGACCAGTGCATAATAATCAATGTATATCATTTCTCAGTTAATCAAGATTGCTGTGAGGAACCACCTGTAATGGCTAATAAGTGACACAGGCAGTAATTTTCCTTTTTTCTTCAACCAAATTAGCCTTAATTAAACACCTGATATTTAAAGTTATATATTTTTATTCAGTGAATCAAGTACAAATTTGGTTTATTGTTAAAATGTTTTAAAGGTGTGTAATTTAAAACATTTGTATATTTTAAATACATAAAAATTTTTAGTAAACCTGTGACATTTCAATTGTCAAGTAAATGTATTATTATTATTATTATTGTGATTTTATTATTATTTTTAATTATTATTTTTTAAGATTTCTGATCTGGCTTTTGATGAGTTTAATGGGGTTCGGAGGAAGAGCACGTTCAGCACTTCAACAAAGATGACCCAAAGACTGGCAGCTGAATTGGCCAGTCCTGTGACCTTTGAGTTTTTCAAAGGGCGCCTTGGGCACATACACACTGCACCTGATGTGTCAGACTCCACAGTCAACATCGTGAGAGGAATTCTGGAGTTCTTACAAATTACAATCAAGACGACACAAGTGGTGTACGAAGTTGACGAGGTAGTCACCTGTTTGAATTCTGATGATCTGCAGCAAGCTTGAATTGTGTTCTATCAAAGTGTCATGAAGTGAATGGCTAGGGTGAGGTCCACATGCAAGGAGGAAGGTTTATTCAAGGCCATAACAAATTACAAGGGGTATAAACAAGGCTTGAGGATAACACACTCTGCACAATCTACGATAATCAGCAGTGAACTGATACAATGGGCAAGCTTTTAAAGACAATGGGAAACGAGGAACAACAGGAGAACACTGATTACATTAGGGCCATAAACATGAGGGAAAAGCTAGATGGAAATAGCAACATCTAGAGGGCACATGCGACATGACAGGCCAAGACAAGCAATGGTTGTTGTGTTGATCAGTTATTTTATGCTTAAAAAGCATTTAAAGAGGTGGGCTACATAAGCAAAGTATTTAATTTATTTATTTGTTTGTTTGATTATTTAAAAATAGCCTGATGATATGGCATGTCTTTGAAGCATTGAGGTAGTTGTAGTTTTACAAAATCAAACACTTGAAACTTTAATTTCAGCTTGGAATCCATGGTCTTTGCCGAAACACTTACACTATTGAAGAAGCTTTGAACTCTACCGATCTACATGTCACTCAAACTGTGGATATTAACCACTGCCGGCAGAGGGCGGGATTTTACCTAGGGATGGCTCATGCACGTGAAGATAAACACAGCAAAAAGGTTTACCTGGCTTTTATATGTTGGTTTCTCTGATTGCTGAATTTTGGCAGAATAAGAATGTGAAAAATTTTAAACTCCTCCCATTTTTCTTAGAGAGGGGATAACGTAATCGCGACTGTGACATGCAGATATATGATCAGGCCTACTGAAGACGGTGGCCTCATAACAGATATGCATGCCAAGGAATACCAGCTCTATTCTCCTTTCAATGTGAAGGGTGGCAATTCAAAATTGCAGGCAACGTAAGAGAATAAAAAATTTATACATTTTATTTATAAATCCCACCGATTTATACGTTTTAAAACTGTATACTTGAGTTTAAATTGTTTGAGCATCTTTTCCAGAAAAGATATCACATTGACCGGCGTGACAGAGAGCGTACGCAGCATAAACACGGGTCCAGTGCGGAACAGAGGAACTATAATGTATGCTCATATTCAGCCTCAGATAAATAACACATACAATCCAGTGGCTAAGGTGAGCGTTTTTAATTCGAGTAAGCTTGATGCATTGTAATAATTATAGAGCAGTCATGAACAACATATTGCACATGTCTTTCGTGCTTTGCAGGTTTCAGAATTAATTGATCGTCTCGCAAAAGGCACCTTGCAGAAAGTTGACCGTGATACAAGCGCAGACGTACTTGAACTGTACCGGCTTCTTCGTCAGTCTGTAACTACTAACAATCTAGAGGATCTGTGGACAAAATATTCAGGAACCTCTGAGGAGAGGTACTTAAAAATGTTAATTATACCGATAATACCTAATGTAGTCTACTAGTCAACTACTTGTTGTCAATGTTGAAAAGGAGTTTAATATTTTATACCAAATGACTTCCCTCCCCCCTCCCCTCAACAAATGAAAACCTCTGTTTGTTAGTGACAAACCTTTCTGAGAATTTTCTAAGACATTTATATGTCAAATATGTAACAATGGGGACTTTACGTTTGTATAATTATTTGATCATTGCAGGCGATGGCTGTTAGATGTGATTCCTGAAATTACAGATACCAGAGGGATCAGTTTCCTCAAAGACAGACTCCGCACAGGAGACATCACAGCAAATGAGGCCACACAGATGATATTACTGGCACTTAATCATTTGTCAGCCAATTCAGAAACTGTAGAAATGTCTAAGGTGACAATGGATAACATATTTAAATTATTCAACAATAACTTCATTACGTCTTAAATTAATTGGCATTGAATTTGTACAAATTTAAATACTGTCTTCCACCCTTTTCTTTTTAAGGAAATTCTAACAATGCCGTTTACTAAATCCAGTGATATGCTATGGAAAACTGCAGTTCTCTCCTATGGTTCGCTGGTCTACAGGTACTGTGGTACCATAGCCCAGTGCCCTGTGGCTGCTGTGCAGGTAAGCAGTGTGCCTTCCACTACTGGCGTCATTATGTCTGATCATTCAGGGCTTTAACCCCAAATATTTAAGCCCAGCTCCACTTATTTTTACCTTGAAAAGTGTGTGTGTGTGGGGGGGGGGGGGGTTATAGCAAAGCAATAGACAAGCCCCCAGCAAATATGACTTAGCCCCTGATCTTTTCAATAGCTAGAAACTTCCCTGCCTTCCACCCTGACCCTAAGTCAAAGGCACATAGCCTTTGTAATAAGTAACATTGTCTGGTTCACACCTTTCACAGCCGTTGGTGGATCTGGCCACTAGCAGCCTCTCTGAAGGCAATGAGAACCAGATGGTCCTGGCCTTGAAGGCCTTAGGAAATGCAGGCCATCCCTCCAGCATCAAGGTCATCATGAAGTTCCTCCCCGGTACATCTGGCAGAGTGGAGTTTCTCCCCACCCGCGTCCAGGCTGCTGCGGTGCAGTCCCTCAGACACATGGCAGTGAGAGAGCCACACCACGTGAGTCATCTCACTGCCCTCAGCTATGGCTGGGACACACTGGCTTCATGGACTTTCTTACGTTTTATGTGTAAAGTTCTTACAAAGTCTTACATTTGTGGGTATCCACAGGTGCTTTTGAAATATATTGAAATGATAAGTGGATTATATACATTTCTTTACAATCTCCACAAGTAAAAAGGGAATGTACCTTTTATCCATTTTCAGTCCTTCTGTCAATGTTAGCTTGACAACAAAAAAGAATGAGGGGTTTACCCAACAATACTGGTAAATAAAGATGCTAGACGCCACTATGTTATTTGTTCCCTGATTAGTAAGATACATTATTTGTTATTGCAGGTACAACGAATCACTCTAGATGTGTTTATGCGGAGGACTGTTAGTTCTGAGATTCGAATGATGGCTTTTCAAATCCTGTTTGAGACAGAACCACCTTTAGGCTTAGTGTCAACTATAACTGCATTCTTAATGGAAGAGTCTGACCTTCAGGTGGCCAGTTTCTCATATTCTCTATTGAAAGGTCTGGCAAAATCCCAGACGCCAGACAACCACTTTCTGTGAGTGTTCTTTGGGCACAAGACACAACGCCCCGTTAGCCTCGGTTTGCTCCCTTCCGCCAAACAAACGTGTTAACACGTTTTTTTTTTCCCTTCAAAACAGATCCACTGCCTGTAATGTGGCCGTTAAACTTCTTGCCCCTAAACTGGGCCGCCTAAGTTTTCGCTACAGCAAGACTTTACACTTTGACTGGTTTAACGGTACGTTTAACTAGAAAGACTTTAACTGTTTTACAGTATTATTGCCAATTGCTATTTTATTTTATGACTTTCTGTTTTATTTAAAAATCAAACCGTATGCCAGTTATCATGGATACATGGATAATCTGCATTTTCATTTCAGATGACCTTTTATTTGGAGCATCTGCTGACGTTTATTTGTTGAAAAATGTAAACAACTTCATTCCAAACACTTTTATATCAAGAATGAAGACCTATTTCATTGGTAGAATACTGGAGACCGCTGAGGTAACTGGAATAGTGGTTTTGTGCTCTGCTGTCCTTGATTTTTCTCTTTTAATGGATTTTAAAAATTTATAATTTTTGTCTGTTCTGCTTTGTGCTCACAAATATAACACTGCATACAGCTTGGTGTTCAGTCAGAAGGAGTCCAGCAATTATTAAGCCACATTCACTCCATTTGTCAGAAAAAACCAAATGTCAGTTATGCTGAAGCAGTTTTAAAAGTGGTGAGTGTCCTTTAAATAATTTTCTTATTTACTTATTTCTTTACACGCAGTGTTATTTCATGTTGCACATATTGCTGGTGTGATGAAAAGCTATGCTGCTCAAATAAAATATTTTAAAAATTGTTTTTTGAAAACCTCATGCTGGGAAGTCAATCTTATTTTATCAGCTTTCAGGACTGCAGTCATTACCCAAAGGAACGCCTCTACTTTCTGCGTACGCAAGGCTACTTGGACAAGAAGTGTTCTTTGTTGATGTCAACAGCGATATGATACAAAGACTAATGCAAGTATGTTAGCAAACAATGTTACAAACACAATGTACAGAATGTATATACATGTACTGGATACATTATATATACACAGTACATTATATATACATACACGCACATGCACACACATAGTATACTGCTTAGTAATGTATCTTTGATATAGAATTTTACATAATAAAATGATATGATGTACACAATAAACAAAATGTAATAAAACATTGTATCTTTTTTTCTTTTGCAGGCATTGAGTTCTACAGCTGGACAAGAGAGTCCAGTTTGGAGACTTGTAGACACCATTAAGAAGGGGCTAACATGGCACTGGACGAAGCCGTATCTTACACTTGAAACTCAATACATACAGGCTACAATTCTTGGCCTTCCAGCTGAGATCAGCAAATACTATCTTTCTGTTACAGGAATTACAGCGAATGGTAAATTTTTGGATACTTTCAATTTAAATGAAAGCAAACATAGCTTATCGGGAGGTAAATACAGTGTAACCAATGCACTTCTTTGTTCTCTTTTGTAGCAAAAGCTGATTTTAGTCCAGCACCTACAGATAAGCTGGGTCAGCTGCTAAATGCTAACATTAATTTAGAAAGCGATGGACATGCAAGGTAACATATATGACTTAATAACACTATGGCCTTTATGTGGGACAAATAATGTGCACTTACAGTTTCAATGTGTTTTATTCCTTTTGTGTTTTGCAGTTACACAAAAGACATACATGCTTTTCACGGAATAAAAACTGATATTGTTCAGTCTGGCGTTGAATTCATTAGCCAAGTTACTACATATTTCCCTTGGAACCTTTCCATGAAAAAAAAGGGAAATAAATATCTGCTTAATTCCCCTCCGTTGAAGAATGAGACTGATGTGTTTTCAATCAAGTAAGTTGTTTTTCTTTTGTGTGGCCATATGTATATATGTGCTTTTAGTAGCGCTGAAACATACATCGTCAGTTGGAAGCAGATTTTGTACGCTTGTGTATACACGCTTATAAGTAAACACTTTTATTAATTACATAGTTAATTACACTCATTTAATTGCACAAAGACATTATGGAATATACGTGACATTCAGAAAATCAATCTGACGCAGTAATGGAAGTATTTTATGTTCACAGTCACAACATCTATGTAGTGTCAAGAAACATTGAAGAACCGGCTTTGGCTAAAATGACTCCTATGATGGCAGAGTCTGAAAACATGAGCCAGAATCTCCAACCTGACCAACAAGTAACAGGAGAACCATCACAAGGGCAGGTGGGTCAGCAACAGCTGAAATGTTGTACAAGAAAGCAATGTTAAAAACATAAAGATCCATTGACATTATGCCTTTATTAAACAGACGAGTCTCTCCGAGGTTTTCCATTTCCATGCAAAGGAGTGCATACAGGCTAACCTTTATGGACTTTCAGTCTGCATAGAAAGTGATGAAAGAAGACCACACTACCTGGGCGAATATCCACTCAATTACTTCTTGGGGAAAAAAGAGTGTACAGTTAAACTTGAACCGGGTAAGTAAGGAAATTTTTGTCTTCAAACATCAAATTCGTGCAAAAGTCATCCAATAACTTTATGATTATTTATTTATTTTTTGTACAGTTAAAACAGATAATACTATTGAAAAATTGCAATTAGAAATAAGCACTGAAACAACGCGGGAAATACAAGAAGTAACCGAATCAGCAAAGGTCATCCTCACTCAGAAATTATCCAAGGTACCACATTCTTAATCTGTAGCACAAAACAAAAGCCATTTCTCTCTTAGAGAATGTGCAACATGTGCTGGATTAACATTTTTTAATGTGGAATTCAGCCACTGCTGTTCGTGTTTGTGCTTGTAACTGTCAGCTGTCGGAGGCTGCAGAATACCCAGCTCTGACCGCTGCAGCACTGGCGGTGAGTGGCAGTGCGGAGAACGAGGGCTACGAAGTCATCGCCTACTTCAGCCAGACGTCGCAGAAAGACGAGCTTCAGTTCATTCTGTCCCAGCTTGGAAAAGACGCCAACTGGAGGGCTTGTGTGGACACAAACGTGGATGGCACTCGAAGGAAAACAAAGGTAACCACTATACCATAGTCAGTCAAATGCATATCTGTCCAATTAATTAGTCAGTCACATGCCTTGTGTGTGTGTGTATTCCAGATGCAGTTACAGTGGGGTGCAGAGTGTCAGACATACAAAATGACCGCAGAGGCTGAGACAACACATACTGCAGGGTTCAGTCCTACTTTGCACACAAGGGTCATGTGGGAGGAAGTGCCGGAGCACTTGCAAGAAATTGCTAAACGGTAGCTATTAAAATAATAATAATTTACAAAAATTTTTTATGTTTTGTAACAGGATGAATGGTATGGGTACTTGTGCAGAGCTGAACTGAATCTGAAGTTTTGCAACTGGAAAGACTGTGTTAATCGCATGTAGAAATTAAGAGATAAATCCATATAATAAATTTTTTAACTCAGTCAACAATCGAAATGTATGAAAACTTAGCAACAGTTTGTTGTTATCTGGATAAATGCCACCTACATTGCTAATGAAAAAGTAGCAGCCATTCCTAAAAACTGGAATTTTTAAATATGTAAAATATTATCCGGATGGTGGCGACTAAACCAAGTGAAGAGCAGCAGTTTTTACCTAATGTCCTGAGCAGCACACATTGGGGCTATCTTTATTATCGTTCCATTATGTTTTGTGTTGTTTGTAACACTTCAGAGTCAAAGAATATATTCCAGGCATGGCTTTACTTCTCAACCTTGATGAAAAACAGGAGAGAAATGTAGATAATCAAATCTGTGCTTCAGTAACATCTTCAACTCCGGAGAGTATCACCGTCCAGATAAAGACACCAGAGGTGGGACATTTGTCAGACGTCTGCCTGTTTGTTTCTGATGTGTCCAGTGCAACCATGGCAGTGAATTGTTTATTTCATGTCGTGTATTTTTTACATTCATCTTCGTGGTTTTTACATTCAATATATGGTTTTTATATTCATCTTTTAAAAGTTGGCTGTCATTGGACGCAATATCCCCTTTCCACTTCAAATACCCTTTGAAGAAATAATGAAGAGTTTTAGCACTTCTCCATCTGAACTTCTTCAAGGGAAAAATGGTAAATATGTAACCCATTCACATTTTTCCTTCTAGTGTGAAGTATAATAACTTATCAACATGTGGGACAAGAAATAATGTGTTTTTGTATTACAGCTCTTTGTACCATTTCTGGAAACAGCTTCAGAACGTTTGACAATACTAGGTTCACATCACCCGTGGCCAAAGGTTGCTATTTTGTCCTGGTCAAGGACTGCAGCACAGATGACTTTCAGGTTCTAATGAAAATGGACACTAAAGAAGAAAAGGAAATCTTTATCATAACATCATTCGGGTGAGAATCAAGATGTATGAAAAGTGTTCAAGATACAACTGAAATGAGGAACAGCTGGAATTTTTGTGGCATAACAATGTTTATATTTTAATATTTTATTATAATCTTGTGGTTTTTTTTCGTTATTACTGACACACATCATTACTTATAGGTCTGTAAACCTCAATTATGTTGCTTCAGCCATTACATTGAAGGTTAATGATTCTAGCATTGCGCTGTCCAGCTTGCCACAGACAGACCCATCAGGTAATGTAATGAGCGCTTTCTTACAAATGTGTATGTGCATTATATATAATATTAGTTCTGTAATCATTTATCATCCAGTTGTTGATGTATCATCCATTGTAGCTATTTGACAGAATACAGATGTAAAGTGTTTTTGTTACCAGTTTAAACTATGCTTTATCTTTAAGATATTATTGAATAGATTATATACTGTAAATATATAAGTACACATATTCACATTTTCCATCAGTCATTCATCCATGAGGACCTGGAACCATACACAAGCAATGTAGGCCACTAGACACTGGCCAAACAGAACAGCTTATACTTTTAAACTTTCTATAATTTACTTTGGTTTTTACCAGTTTTGTTAGCTCTAAAACATGTCAAACAACATGGAAGAGCAGCAGCAGAATAGAGTATGCAGCAAGGGGAAATTACAGAAAAATACATTTTAAAAGTTAACAGACAAAAAAAAAAAGCAAAACATTTAATCAAAATCATTGCTTCTTTTGCTCAGCACTAAACTGAAAATAAAGAATTCTTTTTAACATAATTTTTTATGTTCTCCCCTTTTGTGTTCAAAATAGACCTATTCCCACATTTTAATTATGAGTTTGAACAATAACAGTTACAAATAAAGTTTAAAGCACTAGTGGTTCTTGATTTAAACATGGCTATGTCTGTAAAAGCCATACCAGTAAAATGTTCCTTCACCAGATAGTTGTTGAATAGCCTTTCATTTTTATGTAAGAATGCAGACACACTGGTTTAGCCCTATCCTACTGCCACAGCAGTTACAGCCTTGGCCTTTTTAGTCATGTGACAGTTGTAAACAAGTGGCAGTTCACTAAAACGTTTCATAACAGAGCATTGTTATGTCTTGCTAAGTTACAATCTTAAATTTTTATTCCTGCATTGTAAAGCAATCATAAACTCTTCTTTGATATATTAATGCATTGTTATAATTCTGAGACAGGAACAATACTGATAGATAAATCTGAGAATGGCATTGTGGTTCAGGCACCCACACTTGGACTCAGTAGAGTGTATTTCGATGGGGAAACCATGGAGGTGAGACATTTTACTAATACCTTTACTAGCATTTTAAGTGTCTTGGTGTTCTGTTAATCACCGAAACTTGTTAACTTCTCATGTAGGTTGAGGTTGAATCGGGGATGAAAAGGAAAGTGTGTGGCTTATGTGGAAAAACGGATGAAGAAAATCAGTCGGGATTCAAAGATGAAAGCTTACTGATAGGAAGACATCCCATGAATTTCCTCACCTCGTGGATGCAACCAAGACCCAGCGGCCGAGAGAGTACGACTTCTCCCCTCGTGAAACATTTGGAAGGAAGGAAGTCCTTTGTACACATGCACTGTCATCAGCTGTTCATAATTGTAAACGCACAGAGAGAAGCCCGTGAATGTCTGCAGACAGGAAGTGGCTGAGACTGCTGTGTGGGTGTGGGCGTGGTCTCGGTCCAATGTGCCGACTGTCTCACGGTCTTGCGTTTTTCTAGCTTGTGAGCTGCGGCCTGAACGCGTGCAGCTGGAGCAAGTGATCAACGAGCTGGGCACCCTGTGGACATGTAACTCTGTGGAGCCGGTGCTCCGCTGCAGAGAGGGCTGCTCTTCCACAGACACTCGGCGTTACACCTACAACTTCATCTGCGCTCCTCCTGGTGAGTTCACTGTTACACTGTCACGCTCGCTCTGAAACAGTGCAGCTGTCAAGCCATTACAACAAAACATGTTGTGTGTGTGATTTGTAGAAATATACAATATATACAGTATATATATATATCAATTTCACTCATCCTTTCTAAAAGATGCATCTAAGAACATATATTTATACTTTATTTATTAATGTGCATTTATTTATTGGAGTAATCTTGTAATCTCATTTGTCATTATTAAACTAATACAAAACTGGGCTTTTTGTGAAAAATCAAATGAAGTATAATTTAATTTTTTAACGGCATCTGACCCCAAGATCATTTAAAATATGCAGCTTAAGTATTTCTAACTTTATTCATAAAAAGCTGATTTTTTGAAAATGTTATGGATTGATGGATTTTGGATTGATGGTATGGATTGATGGATGGATGAATTTAATCAGTGATTTGTTGGACTGCAGGTGCAAACGAGTCTGAGCCTCTGACACCCCCCTATTCATATGGGACACAGAGTGTGACACTGGCACTAACAGCAGACACACACTTATCCTGCCTTTGTTCTTCAGATTTGTCCCTTGGCGGATGAACATCACTTTCAGTACCAAACAATTTGTCTTGACTGTTAGGACAGTTGAAACCACCGAGTAAGCAGATATTAGCAACTGGACACTTTGAAATTTAGCCATAACTTTATATGCTTTATTAAAATTGAGTTTTACATGGTCTTCACTCATTGCACTTATATCCTTTGTTTATAGATTTTATCATGATTTTTTTTCTGTATGTAATGTGGGTCCAGCATTGGGTCTTTAATCAGTTTCAGAGTTCTGTCCATGAAATTTAATGTCTGTAGTTTATTAAATATTCTCTTTCTTTTTCTTAATGTATTTTGATCTAGCACAATTATATTCATTTTGACCATTTGTTCCTTAGGCAAAGAAAGTTATTACATAATGTATAAATGAAAATTACATTTTTCTCAACAGTATAAACTACTACTTCAGGTTGGCAAAAACGGCCATAACAAAAAAAAAAATGTCCCAAGATTAAACATTTAGAAAACATACAATCCTAATACAGCAAGACGATAAATACACATGCATATCTAAATGTTAAATCAAAGCTGCTGCACTGTACATGCCTTTTAATAAATTATGTACTGTCACCCTCATGTATAACCATTCATTAATTTTATTTCTAGTTAATGTCAAATTTTTTCATATATTGTGCTGTAGCATTATTACAATAAAATTTTACATCATAGGTGATTACACACAAATTGCTTAATGTAGAATTCCAGTGTCATTATGATAACCTTTTCTTACATTTCCTATTCTTTATTGTAAGTTTTCCGCCAAAAAGCACAAGGTATTACTAATTACACATCTATATGACTGTACCATGCATGTCAGAGAAACTTTCAATATACAGACAAATTTTCAATTTGCAGACAAAATCCAAACCAGCAAATAGCAAATAAAACCTGTAGTGGCTGGACAGTGGACATGATGGGAAGCACCTCTGTTTAAAGGACCTTCATGTATACTTTTGTATACATTTTTCAGATTAAAACTATAGTGATATGTGGTATAAAAGTTTCATTGGCTGTGGTGTTGAATTGAGTACAGGTCTTACACAATCCTTACAGGCCAGGCAGACCTTTGATAAAACATAATAAAAAAGTTAAATTTGTCTATATACAGTATAACTATTACAGTATGTTTTTGATCATACTGTATCATCATACCATTGACTGTCAAAGACTTTAAGGATGTACTTTTGAGATCAGATTGGTAATTACTGCATGACTGACAAGCGACTGACAAGCTTTATCAGAACATAAATGTAACTTATCAGACCATAACAAGTTTTAAGATTTGATGGATGGACTGACACACAAAGACTTCCTGCATCTTAAATGTGGAACATCCACAGTTTTGGTGCATGGTCTGAGATATGTAATCAAGTAGATTTTTTGTTCCAAATGTAAAATATACCTTTAAAAATTTGAGCTGAATGTGAGCATTAAGCTATGGACAAGAAACGTTATCTTAGTCATACTGCAGTAACCTTAGGTAATCATCTTAACTAATCAATGCAGTAATCATCAATTACAAAGGTGTTTTCTTTGAGTCGTTTGGGTTTGATGGTTGTTAATCTCTACAGATTTAGATATGCAAGGAGAGGTAAAATTGGCATCTAGCTTGCTGTCTACATTTAATAAAATGTGACGCAAAGAAACAAAATCAGACAAATGTGTGTATTACCTAAAGTTCTCTCCAGGATGTTGCCAGACTAGTTTTTGTCTTGTCGTTCAGATTAATTACACTTTGTAACGCAGCTCAGTGAAGCACATTTCAAAACATCAGCCTGTTAACTTGGCCAAAGCATAAAACCAAAATATGATAATTATCCATAAAATAAATATTTTAAGTTACATAGCATTAACTTCTAATACCACAGCTTTGGTACATAATAGACTCGTATTGGTGCCATATGGGTGTACATTAGGTTTGTGTAACTGCACATGCAGTTCTGGTAGCCTAATAACAATTATATATTCATATGCACTTATTTGTTTAAGATTCCATATGTGTTAAAACGACCTGCTGCTTCCAGTTAGTATCCTGGTCAGACATCATATCTGTACAGTGGAGATCGCAATAAAGTTGGGCCTAAACGTCGAAATGTAAAAACATTGCGTTTTTCTGAAGAAATTGCAGGCATCATAAAGTCAATCAAGTTACATAACGTCACCACCAGTCAAACCGCCTGTCTTACTGTTGCATTGTCACTCTGGTGTTTCTCGCACATTTTTAAGCTTTTTGTCCCGATACAGTTTTAAAAAGCACTTTGTTGTGTCAAGTTTATGTTACTTAGCAGCCAGGCCATTAGGGAGAGTAACTGGTACCACCACTTACATAAGGGCTAAGAGGGTACAGTTATATATCTTTGACTGATGTCATGTTAAATATTCTTTTGTGTTTGTCATAATGTTGCAGGTGTCTGACAGAAGTACTGACGCTATTGAGATCCCCACTGTAAAGAGCACGCTGTAATATTATTAAAGACTAATTTAAATGATTTTTCTGAGAAGTTAACCTTGAACATTTTTGTATTATTTTTCATTGGTTTGCCACGGTATAAGTGAGCTAAACCACTCCAAGGCATGCAGTTCAATGAAAATAATCAGCTCAAACTTGACAGTCAGCCTCTTCACATTACACCACATCACATAACTTGTTGTTTATCCCTTAAATTGTACATAGTCTAAAACGCTGTGCTTATTTACACAAAAACACAACAAGTACATGTAAATATAATAATAACACTCCAAGACTAGAAGATTCACGTCTAAATTACAAATTTTCCTGTGATGTACTCCACCATAATCCCACATACATAATGCTAGGAAACATTTAATTGTCAAATGCACATTACATATGATGACAACATAGTGATCGATAAAGTGGACAGTTTTGCTATTAGGCAGACTTTTCGCCATATAAGTACAGTATGTCACATGTTTGCGACCCCAGAATCTAGCTGCTAACAGGTACAGGCACATCACACGGCTGACTGTTACCCTCCTTTGGATACGAGGATCCCGTCTTGGCGTCTAACCACCAAGTGGTCATTTCACCTTTTCCCTATGAATAAAGACTGATGTGACTGAGTTGTTATAACAAAGAAAAACATACATGTATATTAAAAGCAGCAGTATACCATCTTTAGTACATATTCTACAGTTAAACAGAGGCTGAATGCATACATGTAATAATGACTTTTAACAATATAACTTACTTGCATTCATTGTTATTCGATCTATTTAAGCAGTTTATAATTAACATATAAGCCACACCTTCATTAAGAAAAATTAAGTGTAGATTGTACAGTGGTACATTCACTGTCTGATTTTCATTTAAAACTTGTACTTCCTTTATGCTTTCCTGCAGCTGGTATGTCTTATTTGGCTACTCCCTAGTTGTGAAGGGTTCTTAAAACACTACAGTGACAAATGCACCATAACCACACAATTAATTAAGCCGGCCGTTACCTTCACAATTAGCGAGCCACGGCAAGTCAAGGTGTACCCCCCAAGTTCATGGAGCATGTCCGCAGTGCTGGCGCTGCACTGAATCTTCAAAGCTGTCAGGGCATATAAACGTTCAGTGCGTTACAACTTCAACAAAGTAAGTGCGTGATAAAAATTAAAACTGATTCAATCTGCATTTAATTTTCAAGCAGATGTCCTGTAGAACACTGAACTAATAATACACAAAATCCTCGATAAAACCGAATTCCTTCCCGACCTACTTCTTTAGATGAATGACAAGGACACTCGTTCAACATGCATCTGTTTTGTTGGTGCTAATACTGCATTGAAGAACACTCTTCTCCACAAACTTCTGTGACCCCCTTTCCGTACTGTACATAATGTCCTGTACTGGCTTCAAACTGTCCCTAACAGCTGTCAAGAGCTCACAAGTCCCCACAATTTCAGCCATAATGCTGTAAAAATGTCTCTGGCTCTTCATATACAGAAACCGATTCTTAAAAATGCTCCTACAATAATACAAAACTACATATTTTAAGGGATTTACGTACCTTCACTCGTGGATTCCATCCGTGATGCTGTGTTCACCGTATCACCAAATAAACAATATCGTGGCATTTTTGTTCCAACAACACCTGCAACCACAGGTCCTGTGGAATACAATATAATTTTATACTTTAACTAAAATTTATAAAGTTTGGATTATTTGACAATGTGGTGTATGCATATACCTATGTACCCCTGACAGTATTCATGTTCACCATTTTCATTAAAAAAATTTATTGATTAAATGAACCATTTTAATGTAGTAATGGTACACAGATGAAGTTATTTATCATCACATTCATTACATTTAAGTATATTAATCACATAAATGACAAAAATAATACTACCGACCTGCACTGGGTCTGTGCCAGTTGTATGTAAACTTGTGAGCAGAACTGTATGTGTATCTACTGTCCATTTGTAAAAAGCAGCCAGTTTTAACTCTGTTTGCATGACAGGTAGGAAGTGGTACCTGAATGGATGCCGGCCCGTATCCTCAGCTGAGTGGTGGGCTTGTGAGGAATTTTAAAAGTGTGGCACACACTGACCAGGTCCAGGGCCATGCTGGCAATCTCACCAGCGTGGTTAATACCGTTTTCGTTCGGAACACCTGAGACCACCATGTCTAACAGAGACAAAGCATAATATACGCCCGAGGAACCTTTTAACTGTGTTTGCTTTAAACTGAGTTGAAGGGTCAGATTTTGTGCAATCCTGCCATATCTCTGAGTCCCCTACATTTCCCATAATATATCACTAAAATGCTTTTGGTGAGGAACGTGTTTTATACCATTTTCCAAATGAAACATACAGCAGAGAAAATACAAGGTGAAGAAGCAGTGCTGTTGACAACACAGTGGTTTGAAAATGAAATTAACGGCTTTACTCACAAGCATCCCCTATAGTCTCAACTTTGTACACGTCGTAACTATCAATGATGTCATCAAACGTGGTGTAGAGCTTGTTTAGAAAGTCCACCACTTGGTGAGGTGTGCTTGATCCTGAAAGCTGGGTAAAGCCCACAATGTCACTAGTGTAAAAGATAAATAAAGTTAGATACTCAACACTGGCACAGACTGTACAAAAAAATGTAAAATATTTTTACATTAGATATGGTAATGTAAAAAAACAAAGATTGCAAATCTCTATTTGCCATCTGACATAGTTTTTACAACACAGTTGTAAAAATAATTTCTATTAAAATAATGCCAGAACACAGACGGCACAGTAAGCTACACAAACTAATCACACAACACTTGTATGTAACCATGGAGACCTGCCTGAAGTACACTGTGGCATTGCTGTAGCTTTGAGCCTCAGCTGTGCGGCCTTGACGGAGGTCATCTGCTACCGGCTTTGGTAACATGCCTGCCAAAATCCATATTCCTTTTTATGTTAATGCAAGTAATACAAAATAAAGGGTTTATGTAAATGAATGAATGAATGAATGAATGAATGAACGAACAAATGCTCACCAAAATCAAAAAGAAACTGACAACTAGACTGAGGTTTTTTTTTTTTTAGTTTTCATTAATCTCAATAGAGGGCAGCACTAGCTTTGGTTTTGTAGTGACTCATCAATGACACGTTGCCCAGTGAATAGCTTATTTTTTACATTATTATTTTTTATTATTATTCAGCAGCTGTCAAGAAAAAAAAACCATGCACTGTATCTCTCAAGTCACATTAGTCAACATTTTAGTGCGTGCATATAGTGAATGTGAAACAGTAATCCTACATTGTCCTCCATTTCATAGTTCAGTCATTTTCATGCTGAGTTCATTCCTTATAATGTACTTATAACTGATGCATGTCAAAGTTTCTGTTTCATTTTCTACATTCTCTGGGTTACCTGTCTAGATTACAGGGGGCCTGGAGCCTAACCATGAGACCGTTCACTCTTTAAGGGGCACTCATCTTTGTGTAGGCGCTACTCATAGTTTACCTGCACTGGACTTTAGAAGGAAACTTGTAAGGAGAGGTTAAGCACACATAAACAGGGCCAAACCCGGACTGAAAGCCACGCGATGATATGAGTATAAAACCACCCACTGAATTACTAAGAACACATCACGCACAGAGTAATGACAGAAGGGCAGCTGACATGTTCATGATAAATGACCCCTTCCAGCCTGCCAATAGACCAACACAGAACTGCAATGAACCCAAGTGATCATCTGATTGTCTTACTGTAAAGCAAGCGGTCAGTCTTCTGCTTCTCTTGGAGAAGATCCTGTGTCCTCTCTGCAACAATAGCTTCCAAATGTTTGCTGTATTTTTCCATCTGGAAGCCAATTACAAAAACAGCGTGCCAAAGCACAGTAAGCAAAAGTAATAATACTGATGTTATTCGTTTACCACTTTTAATTACAACAAATTATGAAAGTCATTCTAGTCAGGAATTTTAGGTCTGATTAAATACAAATGCAGTTAAGACAAATTCAAATACAAATATGCAAATGCTCTGTGTTAGAATCCTTGTTCAAACAATTCTTTACATAAGAATAAAATTACATGAACTACTCCATCTATAAAGTACTTAGAGGACTTTGTAGTGTATGTAATACCAGGTTCATCATCATGTCCACAGGGCTGACTTTATGGGGGTTCATTTTCTCCAGCATCTTCTTGACTTGCTCAAATGTTGGCCTCATAGCCACATTCTGAGACCAGCACTTCTTAATCAGCTGCATACAGGACGACAGGTGTTTCAGAAAGTACGATTGGTATCCAGTAATGGTATGGCGTCACCGTTACCTTAATAGAAAACATACGTTTTAAAAAAGAATACTGCTGCAATATTGTTTCTTAATCTGAACAATGTGGATCCAGATGAGTGTAGGTTACATTACAATTTATAGGTTTTGTTCTGGGGGGCCCAGATAAGATATTTTTATGTACAAAATGCACTATTGCAATTGGCCAACAAAATCTTTTGCATTAAATGTGAGAACCAAGAAATTCTTTGGCGAAACACACTAAAAACCTTAGTGCCGGTGACAGAATGCGATGCTTGTCATATGTCCCTGTCCCCAAAGGATGACGTCTTCCTGACCAACACGATACAAGCATTTCTATGGACAATTCCAATCCTATTACTTCCTATTTAATATATCTGACTGCTAATGTATTTTCCACATTTGACATGTTTGCCTAGAATCTTTCTTTCACTCAGGCCTCTTCCAGATTTATGACTTCAGTTGATAATGCTGTGGTGCTGTCAGAAGTATTAAATTCTAATGTGAGTTTGTGTCCTCTACTACCCAAAAACAACAGCATGACTCTAGGTAGTGTGGATGCAGATAAGCTAGTGAAGATGCAATCTGTAGGTAACTTATAGGTTTTGTTCTGGGGGGCCTAGATGAGATATTTTTTGATAACAGATCATATAAATTCTCATTTTATTTTGGCCTAATTTCAAAAAGCTTTCTGGAGATACAATATAACATGCAAGTCAATAAATATTTAATTCAGAGTATTTTCCTTATGGTTTTTCCTGTATACACATAGCACTTACTGGCTTGCTCCAAACCTTTATTTTTTTTTCCTAAGTGGCCCTGGGAAAAACCCGTATTTCATCAGATGAATGCATTGATAAAGGAATGTCAGTCAGTCAGTCATCTTCTATACCACGTCATCCTGTTGAGGGTCGCGGGAAGCCTGGAGCCCATCCCAGGACACATAGGGCGCAGGTCAGGGGACACCCAAGGCGGGCTGCCAACCCACCACAGGGTTAAAGGAATGTTTAATTTCAAATTAAACAAAGACTCTCTCTTCCGATTCCTTACAACTTCCTTTTTATCTCAGACTGTGATCAGTGCTAAAAGCATATGTATTTTCTTGGCGTTCATTTATACATCTCCACACCTTGGAAGAAGCAACTCTCACTTGTTCTCCAAGCCAAGGTTTAGTCTACTATCTACATCACATTCTCATATCCAGGTGTGGGAGAAAAAGCACTATTTAGATTTACAGCTGCCCACACTCAGATAACATCTGACACACAGTTTTAACTTCCTCCTGAAGTCAGGCAGGTCCATTTACTTAGATCTTGTTGAAATCCCACTTTTACATGACACACCATACATCTTGGATGATGATGGTAAACGTTAGGGCTGCTAAAATAGTTCTTTCAAAGCTATTAGGCAATATTTGTCACTTGCTAGCAATCAGCTGTCTATCAGCTGACAAAATATTGCTTGTTATTGTCAGCTTTCAAAGCAACTAAAAGGGTTCTTCTCAAGGGGTGGTTTAAACTAAAAATGAAGGTGACTTGGATCTACTGTTACTGTTATTGATAGTTTGGCACCAGATTGCAGTTAAAATCCATAAGGTAAGACATTCTACTCTATTTTTATGAACACTTATGTTAGTAAATTTTAATTCCAGTCTGTATTAATGATATTGTAACAGACCAAGGGAGCAGGCAGAAAGACAAGGGATTAGCCCATCTGAGCCAAAGACTCAGGTCTTTAGCTCAGGGAGCCAATCATCTCTTGTCTTTCGTTCGTCCCCCGGAAGTGACGTCACCATCAGAGCAGCCAACCTGCTGCCACTCGCAGAGGTCGCTACAATATTACGCAACTTTATACCCTTCTTATTACACGTTCTTGCAGCACCATAACATTTTGTGGCCCTTTCTGCATTCTCTTCCTTTCTCTTGTATTTTACTTTTTTCTTTACAACAGTCAGTCGTTTTTAGGAAGATGAACTGAGCATAAGCAGCCAAAAAGCTCATGTACAGTACATTGTCTTTATGTAAAATAGTAACAACCATTTTTGCTCATGCAATAATATATACAATGAAACAGGAGCAAAGGTCGGCTAGTTTACAGACCTCACAATAATCCACCTCGTTCGGACAGTCATTATCCGATTTCACAGCTTTCAATTCAGGCAGGGCAGGACGCCACGTTATGTCTAACCTCGCAGCTTCCAACTGTCCCTGCTGAAGAAAACGTCAGCAATAGACCTAGTTGACTAGTTATATCCTGAAAACCAGCAGCAGTAACCACCAGAGGTGTTATACAAAATACTTACAGAAGCAAGGTCACACCGAGTTGCAATCTCAACCAGTATAATAGAGTAACTAGAAAATGGGGAAAAAACTGAGGTTCCTCACTTATATAAAAAGCAATACTGTCTTTTTATAAATTCAACTCGCTAATTCCTGTTTATAGGTCTAGTAAATATCAGCGGAGTTTCTAAACAATTCACATGTACAGCTCCATTTTACGGTACCTTTTTGATTTCATGATAACCTGTACATTTTGCAGTTACACATGATTATATAAGGCCCTATGGCCCATAATTCTGATAAGCCTTTATTAATACTTTATTGACAGAGTATAATATTTTACCTGTATACATCTGCTGAAGCAGTGTAAAAACTGCTGGTTCCTAGAAAGACCTCGGGCGCACAGTATATGCTGTGCAAAGTTTCAGACTGGAAGCCATTTCCGACTATCTCCACATCTTCTTTTCTATAAGCTGTGAGTCCATAGTCTAGGTGAAAACACAGAATGATAAAATGAGGTAGAGTGATAAAATATGTATAATCCTGTAACTTCAGAAAAATGTGTCACTATAGGAGAGCTGTCAGTACGTCTCTATGTCAGTTATGGTCATTATTTATGAATTTAAGTTTTTCCAAAATTAAAGATTGTAAAAAAAAAAATTTACATACAAAAAAGCTAGGTATCTTTTAATTTATTTTCAATCTATGACAATATATTGTTGCATTGTACTAAAATGATTTGCAGTGCATATTAATGTCAAAATCATTACTACACCTGCAATTTTGCAGACCCAGCGGTCATCAATGATGCAGTTTCGAGAGTGAAGTCGCCCGTGAAATATCTTGTGCTGGTGGAGGTATGACATGCCGCGAGCTATGTCAATGGCAAACGACAACCTAGAGTGGAAGTGCCAGCCCTTTAGCGGACTACATTCATATAACAAAACACAGTTTATAATGATGTCCAGAAAACAATACAAGCTAATTTCACACATTGGCTGCTTACCGAAACCCCCAGTTGATTGGGATGTCTTCATTCAAAAGAACATCAGCCAAACTTCCTTTTGGGCAGTACTCTGTTACAATGCTTATGTAAGGGACTTCAATACATCCACCAATGAATTTACATAGGTTGGGGTGATCCAGTGTCCTTTTGGATAAAAGAGTTAATCAATGGAGTGCACTGAACTAGTGCAGGTGCAGTAATGCCATGTGCAGTACGTACCTTACTTCTTTCACCTCCTTCCTAATTGTTTTGGAAAGCGTGAAATGTTTCCTCTGTATTTGCTTCACAGCCACTGTTCTTCCATCACTGTTAAGAAGCAAAGTGGGAAAAGAGATCTTCAATGAGGAAAACCTCAGCTACAGGCACAAAAGATCCATCTTTCAGTCATCACAGTCAATTACGGTACTGATGATTTAGCAACAGGCAGAATGCAGGGGCAATAAGATAAGGCAGGCCTCTAACAGAATGCATACTATATATATTCTTGTATAAAAACTAATCAGAGTTTTATATATGTATGTGTATAAACAGTATGTATGTTATTATTGGATATTATTAGAATCTTCATGTTACAAAATGCTGTACAAGCAAGAAACAGTACAAGCTCTAACACCATATTGTTATGATTGGGGTAGAAAAATTAAATGTGTACCAAGGACAGCACATAAATAACCCTTATATACAAAAATTAAAGGGATATCTAAATCATACAGTGTGAAGGGAGGTTTCAAAAACAGATTCAGACAGGTCTTGCTTTAAGGGAAAATTACTTTCGCAACACCATGTGAGAGCAGCAAATGTCTGTGGTCTACAGTATGTCTGTTTAACTGATCTCCTTCAAGCGCATTCCACACACGTACTAAATGCCGAGCTGGATGACACCCTCCTTGAACACGGTGTTGACGACGGTGCCCAACGTCACGTCCGTCGCCGTGCTCACACTGGAGTTTCTCTTGCTCAGGCGGAGGCTGGTGGTGCTGCAGAATCCCACGCTGTTTGCATCACCTGCAGGACGGCACCGCTGGCTGACGCCCCTTACGTTATTCCTTTGACTGTGGTTCAGTACAAAAGGCAAGCACTTCCTGCCTTTTCAACATCAAGCACTCTAACTCTTACCGAACATAATGTCTTTATAACTGATGACCCAGCTCTCATCCCAAAACATCTTCTGCTTTTGATACTGAAGCCACTGAGAAACAGGGGGAAAAAAGGCTTTTTCAAATTAATATATGTAAGGACTGTGACTGGCAAGGCTTACAGGTGGCCTCGTAAATGAACTACGATTCTCCCCGCCTCACCACCACGGTGGAGATAAAGCCGCAACAGAAGAGCGCCAACGGGAGTCCAATGGAGAGCTTGATGGTGATGGTCATGGGACAAACCCCACAGTCCGCTGGGCAGGTGAGGCAGTTCTCCTCAGGTTCGCACAGGTCATCCCCACACACTGACATACCAGGTAACAGAAGCAGTAAAAAGCAAAACACGCCAACATTTGACATGCTAACACATGCTCCTCTGTGCTCTTCTGGCATCATTTTACAGTGTGAAAGTTTGTAGTAAATGAAGCGGTAACACTCATGCTCCAAATGTTTGATATGTTTATTTTAATTAAATCCAGAGGTAATACTAAATATGTGGCCTGCTTTGGGAAAAGGTCCTGACCTTGGGCACTGACAACCAAAACCTTAGACTCCAAGGCAGCGTGCATCTGTCCCACTTTAATGTGAGCAATCACTGAGGTCACTCCTAAGTGAACAAGTACCACCTGAACAGAATGACAACAGTTAACAACAAGTCGCATTCAGCCATAAACATATTATCTCAGCAAAGAAGGTCTTGGGTGCACTGTTGGTGCTCAAAGCATTGTTTTAAATCTTTTTGGTAATGTGAGTTGAAGGGTACCTTTGTTGTCCAGTTCTGCTGGCTCATCTTTCCTGCCTTAGACACCGTGTGTGTCACAATCTTGCCATCATCAGGAATCCAAGGTCCACAAATCCCACCCTGTTTCTATAAGAGCCATTGACTTCGGTTAGACCTAATCAACAGCATCCTTCTATACAATCAGATTTTTCATTTGAGAGGCCCTAGAGACAAGGTCAGATTTTGTGGCAGTAATTCAGACAGAACAAGAGCTTTTAATGATGCCAATTACCACTCGCATTTCTATCTTTCATGACCCATCTTTGGGCCTGGCCTATTACCTTAATTAAATGCCTAATTGTTGTTGTCACATAATTACAACTGCACTGTCCTCTGTGCACCTGTGATTATTCAGATACAAGTAGATGCAATAAGCTGCCTTAACCACCTGAATTCATTCCACTTTACAACTGGAAAAAAACAAACCAAGACCTCTGAAATTCTGTTTCCCTTTTCTCAGTAATGCTGGGAAGCTCAGTCTATGGTCCTTTTCAAACAAAGAAATCCACCAACCATCAAAGCCAGCGGGCAGGAGTGGATGTTGGAGTGGTACACACAGCAGTTGTGCTCAGTGGCATGCTTCCAGTTCGATGGGCAGTCATGCTCATGGCAGAACTTCTTGGCTTCTGACCCATCCCTGTTTCAGGAAGCGAGCGCAGCTCCTGTCAGTATACATTCAGCACATTTCACAGATAACACAGATAAGTGGCTTTTACTGAGTACAGTATAAAACCTCAGACGCCACAGATATGCATCTCTCCAGCAGATGATAAAGGCAGGCACATGCTCGTCTAATCGCTTACCCAGAACTCTGCTGATGATGCAAAAAGGTGAATGCTGCAAGTTAGGCAGACAGTACCTGAAAGTCAAAATCTTGTTTTTGACTGCATAATCATAGAAGGAGTCGGTAGCGGTGACTGAGTAGGTGACATTAAACTCTTCACCGTTGGTGACTTTTTCAGGAGGTCGCTGCACCCACGCCATCTCAAGACCTACACAGTCAGATTAATGTACATGAATACATCTCAGCACATTTGCCCGTTTGGGAGATATGATCTAGGCAGAGTGTGTGTAGGCCTTGTCTTCAAAAAAATGCTTAAACATAGCATTAAATCACTTAGTTAAATGTTTATATTTTACCATGACTCCCACTGCTGGGTCTGTTAGCACTTTCAAGAGAACAATCAGTGTATAGTGTCCAGTGTTGAGAATTGAATAAAGACAAAAAAATATGACAATGTATTTTGCTACTGTACATCATTTGTGTATATTGCCTGCCGTGACATTCATTAATACACCGCAGGTTTATTGAATTATGACTTAATGATACAGTTACTGCATGTACCCAACCTGTTTTGAGCCAACTGCACCTTACCTCCACAGTCAATCATATTGTAATCATTAGGCTGTGATATTGGCCAACAGTCATACTCTGTATTGTCCAGGTCATGCCAGCAATTTACAACCTATAGCGATAAGAATAAATCAGAAACACACACCAGTAAAAATTAAACATGTATAGCAAATCTGTATTACTGATGTGTTATTAAGAGAATAGTTTATTCATGTTTATCAGCTTTGCATAATTGCATTGTATGTACATGGTCATGTGTATAGGCGTACGAATATAAAAAGGAAAATCTTAGAGTGACACTTTTCATTTAATTATGCTTTGCAAATATTCCCTCCCTTATAAGCAAAAACAGCGGTACCAGTCTGTGTGGATTTATTTCCTGAAATAACAATCTTTAAAACATGAAAAGCAACAGCGCTTACAACCAAGCGATACATTTATATGACACGTCGCACGTGTTCGTATATTTCCAATTAAGAAAGTGAGTTAAATGTAGCTCTGCCGCAAGTGTTTTTGACACTTAAAGAAAACACGGAATTTTATCATTCGAAGTCTTGGTCGAAATCTTTTATCATTCGAAATATTGGTCAATCGAGTCGACTTTTTGTTGATAGCAAGACACTCACCTGAAATGTCATGGGAAAACAGTAAAGAATTGTTTGTTGAAAATTATATCCGAAGTGTATGAAGAATATTAGAACCAAGTCAAATCTGTGGTACAGAGTAAAAGGACGGAAAATAACAGATCATCATGCGGAATTGCAATGCGCGCTCAAGGTTGGCACTCACCAGAAGGGTAGATAAGGTAAAAATGGTCCGCAGAGCCATGGGGTCAGCGCGTAGTTTGTCTGTCCTGTGCAGCTGACTGCCTGTCTGGGGCGTCTGCGCTGTTTTCTCAGCTACAGAAGCACTGGTTCAGCGCATCAAAAGAACAGTTCTCCAGAGAGCCTCTAACTTACTCATACCGTATTCTCAAAAGGACATAGTCTTAACCTGACCTGGGCCCATATAAAATCCACTCGAATGTCACAAGAACGCCGCAATCATTTAATGACATTGTTTGATTGTTTATTTATATATTTTTGTCCCCGTGTTACTAAAATGGTCATGACAGAAATTTGTCACTCTGATAGTTATTTGATAATGGCCATCATATTTCACATTTTACCATTTTTATGTATTTTTATCTTCTATTTTTCCCCTCCAAATACATTAGTCATCTCTATTTCATTGGGTTACATTTTGTTGATAAAGTATTCCAATGGAAATATTACAACGTTATAGCGACAACTTACATAAAATTTGAGTCCGTGTATTACAAGCGTTTCTGTTGAATGGGATGCAGGCTGGGTTGGTTGGTACCGTATGGGAAAATTGCATTTGTGTTGTGAAGAATTTGCAAATGTAGAGAAAAGGGAAGAATCTTTCAAAGGAATAATTAAAACCATGAGGACAACAGCGAGTACAGAAAAAAGTATTTTAGACATATACATTTGTTTTGGTGAGAGGGAGTTTTCCTGAACGCTTTATACTGCTGAGGCGCAAACAATTGATTTAATGTATAATAATTTCTGCATTGCACATATATCTACTGCAGATTAACGCTTAATTAAGGTTGATAAATGATTTACGAGAAGTATAAGGTACGGTTATATGTAAGGCTAAAAATTTATTAATTTTAAAAACTTAAATGCGCACATTTTTTTACATTCACGCATGCTCTCTCTCACACACACACACACACACACACACACACACACACACGCGCGCGCGCGCGTAACGGTGACTACTTTACTGTTAGATGTGAGCCGTACAACTAGCAGTAGGCACGCAAATTACGTTTAGCACAGTTAAGATCCACAGTTAAGCACCAAGGCAGCACAATCTCTGACTGTACTATTCGTTTATATGTGTAGTGTGTCCGTTTTCTCAAATTTCTAGATTAACAGATACTTGTTTAGACTAATTATTTAATAATCAAACGGTTGTATCTGCAATTAGAAAAAAAAATAATGTATGTACTTGGTTACATAATACGCGAAAATGTTATAAAAAGCTTTATACAATAGTTTTAAATTTCAAGTTTTGCATGATTTAAAAATCTAAATTCTAATAGTTTTCTTCGGCCCTCAGAGGAGTACTGCAATAGCGTCTTCCCATGCATTGTAAAACCGATTAACTTGAGTTAGATGTGGATACTAGATGTTAGTCATCGCCTACAGTTTCTTCTTAACCATTTCACTGATGTAGGCATCCATCCACCTTTTTTAACATGGCGCTTAAACGATTGTGTGACACCTCAGTAAAAGATAACTATACACTCTGTAAGGTTATTACTCTAGTCCTTTGTGGAGAGTCGAAAAGATTAAGCAAAACGTGGTTTTAATCGAGACCTTTTACAGAGACCATTTTTGTGTCTTCGTGGTAGAATTATATTTCAAGCGCTATCAGTTGACATGACGTGACACGAAATGTAAATACTTTATTTCACCGTCTTTAGTGTCAAATTTTATGTTGATTGTAATTTGATAACTGTGAGCTTTTGTTATAACAAACACTGTACAACTGGAGTACAAAAATAAACCAGGAAAGTAATTTAAGAACATATATTGCAGTATAGGCACTAACACAAAAAATCATAAATCCCAAAATCTAGATAGGAACAGACAAATATATAAACTGGATACGAGCTAGTGAAATCTACAGTAAATACATTTTGCTGAAGCTCTGTATACAATTTTTTACGTCAGTTCTATTCTTAAACCATGATGACAAATCCACATGCTCACCGTTTACTTAATTTGAGATAAATTTCCAATAACAAAAACATATCGTAAAAAAATGCTGCCAAAATAATTAGAGCATTTCAAATGAATGTTTATGTAGACAAGCAGCCTCAATATGTTAATCTTCCAGTTAACCACTGCAACGCTGCATATAATTTACTGTAGTGGAATAAAACAAAAATAGAGTATTAAAATGAAAGCAATGTAAATACGACTTTTAAATCCCAGGAAACAGACCTGTTAACCAATTGCCTGTTCTCTTATTGGCCTTTCCGATGATGAACATTGCATGCATGTGAACTCGCCAGAGCCTTTGCCTTTCTTTAGATTCCTGCACTGTGGGCTAGCCATCTCTCCTTACTGCATGCGCTGCAGCTTTGGCAAGTAGCGCGGCACATTTGGTTAGCGCACATGGTCCCACAGGACCCTGGCTGGGAACACATGTCACTGCACAGCAACGTGAGGGAGAGATGCCAAATGCAGGCCGACCAGAGGGAACCAGAGCCAGCTAGCTCTTCCCACATCTACCCGCCAGCGGTTGCTAAGTTAGCACAAAAGGGACACGCCTTGCTTTGACGGCTACACCACTTGCTGTGCCTGCACGTCTTGCTTTTTGAAATCAAACCACAAAAAACAAAAAGCATAAATGCTAATTTTGACACTGGAAATTATTGGAGAGAAAACTGACAATCTACATAAACTGAAGTGAAAATCTTATATGATAAAAATTGATTTTAATTCTGTTCTTGTTCTAGACACTAAGTTTCCCTTTGCCACAGTAAACTGTGATATAAATAATTTATATTAATTTTGAGGAATTTAAGTCAGAATAAATGCTGGGCCTTCCAGAAGCTATCTACACTTTTTACAAGCATTACAAATTAAGTTTGCCAAGGTTTAAACAAGACCTCCCTGGGAGCATGCTATCTGGTGCCTATCTTGGCAATTCCTGCAACAAATACATTTTCTAAATACAATTTTCTTTTACAATTATTCGGAAGTGCAAACATTTTCATCTAAAAATATTTGTTTATATATGATAAAATACATGTTTTAGACATTTAAAAATTTAACGTGATATATAAAGGTCCACAAATCCCTCCCAGTTTTTATAAAGGTCCACAAATCCCTCCCTGTATTTTACAAAGCTTTAAGAAATTACTGGTCATCATTCTACAAAATGTGTTAATGCCTTAAATTGAATTCCAAAACCTTATTGTTTAAAAATGTATTGCTGTAAGATATAACAGGATACAATGAATGTAGCGTGAAGGAGAGCTTGTTGGCATTTAACCCACATTCCATTGCATTCATATAGCCCTTTATCACACAGTACAACAAACCACTAGCATTGTTATCTAGGGCATTATTACAGACTACATGTGATCAGCATAACAGTTGAAAGGATAGTCATGTGGCTGTAATTAAATTAGCATGCATACATCAACAATTCCAGGAGTATTTACGTACAAATTATACAAGAAACGGGGGCTGTATAGCACAAGGGGTGCCCTAAAATGTTGCAGAAAACTGCTGTCTTTTCACTTGCATTGCAAGGTTATGATATATCTGTCATATTTTCAAAATTTTCAGTGTAATCAGCCAAGTGATAACTGACATTTCTTTACGTACCTTTGTGCAGATACAAAAATGTATTTAAAAAGTTTAAAACTGAATGAATGTATAAACAAAACCACCTCATATTAAAAAAAAGAAAAAAAAACTTTAAAAACATTAAAACGTATGAATGTGACAAAATGTAAAGGCCAACCTTCAACATTTTGAAAAGGGCATAAAAGGTTAAAATGAAACATGTTCCAGAAGAAAAATTCAATTAAAAACCACTGGAAACCAACCCTGGTGAAATGTGGAGTAGCACATATTCTGTCCTTAGTTACTCACTTCCAAGTCACTTCCTGTACAGCATGTTCCTTTATTCCCTTCAAATAACTGGAACTGGCTTAGGCCTTCAGCATCTCCTTGAGGGAGCCCTTGCTGTGCTCGGAGATGCACTGAGTGGTGCTGCTCTCCTGCATGGAGCTCATGGTGCGAGCATTGGCTCTGGAGGACCTCTGCCTTCGGGTCCCATTACACACACAACGTAGCAGGTTCTTGAAGGTCGTTCGCATTTCTTCGTCCTTGTAGGAGTAGATGATTGGATTCATGACTGAGTTGAGCACAGCCAGAAGGAGCAGCCAGCGTTTAAAGACCAGCACCCTGCACTGTTGGCAGTCCAAGCCATCTAATAGAAGAACCACTAGTCCTGGGGTCCAGCAGATCACAAATGCACCTGAAACACATGTCCAAATGTAAATACTTGTGTCTTTCAGAAGAAACAAGAACCTTTATTATATCCGTGGGGAAACATGCAAATTCCACACACAAAGTGCCTTTGAGATGTAAACCAACAATGTTAGCTGTAGAGTCAACATATATCCGTAAATAGAGCGAAAGAATTTATACATTTTCAGTGTCTGAAAACGTTTGTAATGTTTCAAAAAGACTATACGAATCGACCAATTTCTTCCTGTAAATAATCTTAAAAACAACAACAAAACGTATCTGATAAACCTTTGAAAACTTCTCACAAATGCAAAAATTCACAAAAAAGTAACTAAGCAAAAATAGTTGGCTTACGTCTGTTGTCAGTTTTGTCACATGGCACTACCGGTTTGTTACCTCGGCTGAACGTGCGGAGGCAGAAAGGCTTTACCTAACAAATGAGTGTTGACTCTTACAAGCTCCTGTATGAACTTGCACTCTCTGTCAACTGCTGCTGCGCAAGTTGTTCAGAGACAAAACAAGGCCAGTCTGGGAAGTTTAGAACACACCCTTCCTTCTAAAACAGACAGAATGAACATGCAGGACACATCTTTAATAAAACAAATTGTAAAAGTGGAAATATAATCTCACTAGTTCCCTCTCTTCAAGCAATGGGCAACACAGATTCCACTAGTAATATTACATACTACACCCTTTATTTAAAACTAGTGCTCCTAAACTTGTTCTTTCATTATTCCCATTTCGTATAGCGTGTGTGCGTGCGAACGCGCGTGTGAGTCTGTGATCTGTGTGCGTGTGCACATCCGTGTTTTGCTGATACACTATTACCTTTTCACTCTAGCATATGCTGTAGTTACAATTTAGAAAAAGCTATGCTCCATAAACAACTAGCCACGTACAGATTCCTGAAGGAAGCTGACTTCTTTCATGGTGAACTTGGATAAGAGGCCAGCTATATTTGGCTCATACTTCTTCCTATATGCAAACAGGAGTTATTAAAATATAATTATGTGAAGAATCAAACCTTAAAAATTATTTTTACGACACAGAAGTACACCAGCGAGAAACCTATAATAAACTCTCACTTCAACAGACGCAAACCATACCAAAGAGTGAAGTGTAATTTTTTTTTTTTTTAATCAATCAAACTACGATCTATGAGCGCCGTGAAAAGCTTGACATAAGTTACATGCCTGCTGTTTCTGTAAACTGCCTTGTCTGTGTAAACAGGGTCTGTGTGTAATCTAATTATAATGCAAACTAGAAGACATTCTGTACCAGAAAAAGTGACTCCTCCACACGTCTCCTATCTTTTGGGCAACAGAGAACACAGAAACACCACAGAATGTGAACAACATGTGGCATCCAAACCCGTGAGAAACTGCTCCATCCCTTACATTACCTACATGTAAATGAAAGTACTTGTAAGAGTGACTACTGGCAACCTCAAATCAAACCTGCCAAACCTGTACAGATAAGACAGGTAGTGGACAGGAACAATGCTGTTGTATCATGTTTCAATCACTTAAAATCACTTAAAAATTGTTTTGTTCTATTCTATCGAAACTTAGTTTTCACAGTTAAAGCGCACATTTTTTTAAGATACCAATAACTATAATGTAGCTAATAACCATACCAGCTCAATTAGAATGCTCTGAATTCATTCCAATGTAGGTGTGTTGTGCAGCACTATTTATGTGCAGAAAAACAGAAGTTAAGTGATTTTATACAAATGCCTTTTGTTTGATGTTTTACATAATACGTTCATGTCGTTAGGAAAACAACAGCAGGAATGTTCTGCATAATGTAAATCTAACACATTACAGCTACAGTCTCAAAATGTGTAACTATGCTGTCTAAACTCTAAAATGTGATTCATAAATACTATTATTAGTTCAAACCCGTGCAGTATATCCTGCACAGGTTTTAGTCAAAGGAAAGTTGAAATGTACATAAAAACGAGATCATTTAAAATTATAGGTATCACTCAGTCCTTTGATTTTTCCCAACTTCTGGAAAACACATTAGACGGTAGGCCTAAATATTACATCTTCAGACTTTTGTTCATTTTTCATATGTGTTAAAGGTTTCTACTGTGGTGGGTTGGCGCCCCGCCCTGGGTGTCCCCTGCCCTGCGCCCTATGTGCTCTGGGATGGGCTCCAGGTTTCCCTGCGACCCTCACCAGGAATCAGCGGTTAAGATAATGGATGGATGGATGGTTTCTAGTAATGCCATGTTGACTTAAGAGGTGATTTATAACATTAAACAATAAGCCTTAGAGAATAAGAACACAGCTCACCTAAAACCAACATCACAGTCTTGATGAGTTTGATGGGTGTTCTCTTGCGATTTATAGAGCCACTGGTGTGTTTGGACAGCACAGATGTCTTTCTCTTGACATAAGTATATATCCTCACATAGATTGTCACCATGACTAAGAACAGCACCAGGTTAGACACTGACCAGAAGACCAGGTAGCTCCTGCTGTATATGGGAGCCAGTGCAGAGCACTGCTCCAGGCTACAGAGGCAGTTCCAGCCTAGGCTGGGAACAGCACCCATGAATATAGAAATGGCCCACACCAGCACTATGAGAAAAGTCACTCGCCGCTTGGTGAGGTTGCTGTGAACTTTCCAGTTCATTACAGATATACACCGCTCCAGTGCGATCACCAGCAAATTAGTCAAAGAGGCTGAAAGGCTGGCATCCAGCAGGCCCTGGCGAAAAAAATACAATGTCACGGTGAGCTGTCTGGACGCCTGGCCTGTGTTGAACATGAGGTAGATGTAAGCAATTCCAGCAAGGAAGTCTGAGGCAGCCAAGTTGGCCAGAAGATAGTAAAAAGGATAATGAAATCTCCTGTTAGTAATAACAGCAGCAATGACCAAGGCGTTGGACACAAGGATGAAGCAGCAAAAAACTGATCCAAAAATCTGGACAACAACCAGCTGCGAGGAATCCCAGTCTTCTGTCTGGTTTCTGTTTGTGTAGAAAAAGTCCATGGGTTTGTCATAGTTGCATTTAGTGTCATTGGCCATCTTGCATCCAGTCTTACAGGGTTGACAGAGACATGAAGAAAGAAAAAATATTCTGTTAACTGAATAAAAACGTTTTAACAATTTAAATAATGTAATAAATATTGTATAAATTAAATGATCGCAAGCAAACACACAAAGCAGGAGTTCCTTGTATAAAGAATATATGCAAAAACCAGCATATCACTTAATGGAAAAGGTTTTCTAAAAAAAAAAAACGCACGTGCTACGGCTTACAATGTCACGTCTTTACAGCTTTATAAGCGCATAATGAAAACACACAAAAACTTATAATTGACATTTAAACATTTTCATTTAAAAAAGTTAAAAATTGTTGCTAATAATAATAATAACAATAACAATAATTGTAATTTAACGTACATTTGTCTAAAAACGTTATTCGTTATGTAATTATTTTGCACATATCTGACTGTAAAAACTGAATGCACAGAACAAAGCTGACAAGAATTTGTTAATGTACTGTACGTTTTAAAATACGGTTTACGTTGATACATATGGCGTAATTAAAACATGAGAAAATAAGCATATAAATAAAGAAACACTGCAATCTCTAACTATTTAAGGAGCACACGATAAACAGCACAGCTACACAGTGTACATTTGCAATACATTAATACTTTAAGACCGTAATTCAACTTTTTTAATTGTGAAAGATATTGGTGACCTGTCTGCATAAGTTATGGCGTATTGAATAACAGTGGATAACGAAACTAAAATCCCATAGACTACAGTAACGAATCCAACCCCTAAAATTTATTGAAAAGAGAAACAACACCAACGTACCGTATAAACCGGAGTACGTACCTTTTAAAGTACGTGTATTTGGCATGTATTATTTCTGTAACCGTGTTTTCAAAACACGATCATGACTACCTACTCGTACCGTGCGCGGCTGAAGAAGGAAATTGCCCAAGAGTGAGAAAGAAGTTCTGCTGAAGAGTCAATGAGGCTGCGGGCGTGTGCTGCCACTGCTGCTCTGCGCTGTGCGTGCCATTGTTCTGGAACGCGACTGGGGTGGTTTTTATCAAATCTTCTGAGATGTCTCAAATTACCCGTTCAGTCATCCCTATACTGAGAGATTTTTCTAACCAAAAATGTTCTGAGAGAATTTTTACAGCTTTCCTGCCTTTCATAATAATTCATTTTACTATATTTAAAAGGAGCACGGTGTTCCCTTAACCTTCGTATTATCTAAATAATAATGTGCCATGAGTAATGAAGAATAAACTGTTGTAAAACAATTTATATAAAGTTCTAAAATGCAACCAAAGCTTACAGTTTGGGACCTGTGCAAATATAGTAATCTTCATCCCTTCAACTGTTACCAAATCTCTTATGCCATTTGGAGTCATGGGTGACCTGGAGTCTATTCTAAGCAGCCTAGGGTACAAGGCAGGGTACACCCTGGACAGGGCACCAATCTATCCTAGGGTATGTGCGCGCACACACACACACACACACACACACACACACACACACTAAGGTACAATTTTGAGTTCCCAACTCACCTATCCAGCATGTCTTTCAGGTGTGAGGAAACCAGAGATCTTGGAGGAAACCCACACAAGCATAGAGAGAAAATGCAACTTCCATACAGGTTGTACACACAGTACTAAGAGCCAGATTTAAACCCATGACAACAGTGCTGCCCATTGAACCACTGTGCTGAAAATGTCTTTAAAAGTGGTATACAGGTAAAACTGTAATGTGACATGTTTGTTTGAAAAAGGGTCTTTGAATATAAAGCCAGCATTAATATTAGAAGCTCAGTTCTTATTCATAGAAATCAGTTTACATAGGTTTTAGTATATCATATGTGTACACTACAGTGCTATAGCAGGCTGGGATGCAGAAGTCAGTCTCCTAGTTCAAATTCCAGCCTAGTCACCAGGTATGTCCCTGAGCTAGATGCTTTGCAATAGCTCCCCTAGCACTGAAAAATGGCTGCCCACTGCTCTTCCAGGGCATGGATTAAATGCAGATAATGAATTTCCCCATTGTGGGCCTAATAAGGGATTAAAACATAAATAAATAAAGCAGATATACAGTATATGAAAGTCATTTAAACCTAGAAGGAAGCTGGAAAATTTTGCAACTCACAAGCCAGTTAATTTTGGGAAATATCTGTTCACTGTTTCTTTTAGATTCTGATCGTTTGCAATATTTTGATAATGTCAACATAAAATGCATACCATTACACCATGCTGGGATGACATGGAGGCTTATCAGGAGAGAGAGAGAGAGAGAGAGAGAGAGAGAGAGAGAGAGAGATATAAAATGTTAAACTTGATTAACAGCCTTGTACCCCCTTTGCCCTAGGTTATTACGTTATGCTTCAGACCGAATGAACAGTAAAAGTGGTTTTATGAATGTGAATGAATAAAAATTAAACTGTGTATTCACAAGAGAAGTACAAATAAAGAACTTTTTTTCTATCAGCTTTACCCATCTTGAGCAAACATCACACTACATCTTGTGTGATATTGAATGTACTTTACTGTAGTTGAGGTTTTGTGACAAAAATAATATTTGCTTGTCAGTTATTTACAGATGTGAAAGTTGAGCTGATGTCGATACTGGTGAATTGCTATGTAGACAAAGGTGAAACTCTTCAAACAATCCACGTGTAGGCATAAACAAGGGATATTCATATGCAAAAGTGAAATGAAAGTTGAAGACTTCGTCTGATAAGGATTGCATCTGTGGAAGTGAGAGCAGACATCGTATCAACAAAGTGACAAAGAGAGACAGCTTTTCCGAAACCAGAATTGCTAAAGTTCCTCAAAAAGGCTCCAAATTTGCCTATTACAGATGGCATAAAAGAAAAGGACAAAATTTCTGGAGAGGATTTATAACAATCTGTTCCGTACAAACGTTTTTACTGCCGGCCACTCTGATATAGTAGCTCTGTAGAGTTGCCAGCAGTGAACTGGCTGCGAAAGGATGCTGGAAAACAAAGTGGCACAGCATTTTTCATTTAAACATAATATCTTGTACAAACATTTTTATGGGTGGACTTTACAACCCTTTGGCAGTAAAGGTTGATTTAGTAAGTTCACAGTTCACGTCTTATAGGCCTAGGCTCAAATTATACTGCATTTGCCTGAATAGCTATTCACCTGTGCAATGTTAGCATTACATAATGACTTAGGTTCAACAGCAGCATCGCTTAGAAATAGAACAGTCAGGGTCATAAGGCTGATTTTCACAAATTTTGAAATTTTGAAGTTATAACAACTGTAAAACAAATTTTAAAAAAGCTTACAGTACATATATCACTATGCCTTTGCATAATGTACCTGAAAAAAATGCATAATTTGATGCAATCTTTGTTATGTGATATTATGTGTGGCTTATGAGTTGAATTTTGAGACTGGTGTTGCTGCTCTGAGGTGAGCTTACAAAATGGGCCAGAACTGCGAACAAAAGTATACAAAAAAAAAACAAGATAATTCAGAGAGATTTACACACAATCACCTTTATACTGTAAGGAACACTATATGCTACAGACAGTTAGTTATATAATTGGACAGCTAAATTTTTTTCAAGTGACCAGTCTCTCCCTGAAATCAGCTGCTGAGGTCTGAGTTGACTGCAAAATGTTACAAAAATAATAACCTTGAAGAAATGCATTTTCACCTTGACCCAGAACTAGAATGTGCCATCTTGTGGTCACTACCTGTTCTTTTTCTTGTTTTACTCAAATTTTAAATCCTGTGTATTTGCTGTGTATTTATTTTTGTTTGAAGTATATGCATAGTGTTACATTATGTATGTGTGGAGGGAAGTTTTCCATTTCATTTAGTTAAAAGTATTCAATTAATAAATTTAATTTTAACTACAGTAGTATACACTTGCATTCATTGATGAGAGTATATTGCGTACAAAAACAAACCATTTCATACTCTGTTATTTGTAATTTTTATAATACTTTGTTGGCCAAGCGCACGCTCATTTTACCGTGAACATTAAGATTATTAAGATTAGGGAATACATGTTTTTTGTTTGTTTTGTGAACTAGCTAAGTGCGTGACTCCATAAAAATTTTACTGAAATCATATTCAATATTCCTCATTACTGTTAATGTCTTTGTTCTTTAATACCTTTTTACCTCTTTAATAAAAAAATAACATCATATTCACATTTTTTCTGTGGTAAGTGAAATATAAAGGAAATGTATGAAGGACAAAACTAATTTTATTATAGTACACAAATGACACACAATAAATACATTACCATACTTCATGCTATTAAAGCTGCATTTTTAATCTTGGAAAATTCAAGATAAATTTTGACATTATATTATATACATAAAACATTGGTATTTTGTTAATATGATAACATCGTGTTACAGTTTTTATTAGATATATTTAGTGACAGAACTGAAAATCTAAATTAAAATAATTTATCAGAAATTAGCTTGCAGTTTTTGCATGCTATGTGTCACCGTGTCAGCGTGTAGGAACACCTATTCATTTACAGGAAGACCGTTTCAGGCAAAGAGACGCGCTTTCCCAGCATAACCCTGAGCTCCCCAGTAATCAGTGTATCACAGGGCGTGTCTACATTTTTTTCTAGCCACTAACTTCATTTCTGTAGCCACAGCAGGCTAGCCTGGACGAGAAGGAAAAGATTCACAGATGCTTAACAGCTTGCCTACCTTCTGCAAATCAAAACAAAGGGCAACCTCTGTTCATCAGCTTTATTTTAAACACAACCTGATCCTTGGGTTTTTTTTGGAATTTCCACAAGTCTGTTGCTGTTCAAAACATAAAATAGGAAGTCAAACAGGGAAAGAAAAATCAATAATGCATAATTCAGATAAATAGCATACAGTTAGGAGCATCGTTGATGTCAATCTTGACAAACGTTGTCGTATCTGTTATTAAATTCCAAAACACATTTTCACAACCTGTTATCAAAGCCATTTCTCATATTCATTTCTCCCATTCACTTCACAAACAAAATAAGGACTTTGAAGAAAATATTTTCTCCCAAACTGTTTACTTCCTGTTAACAGTAAAACAGTACAACATAAACAGACGTAGCGATTTCAGTCAAAGTAGTATTTTTTGTACACTTGGTTGTGGAGGGGCTCGTTAATGTCTTGCAGTGATGCTGGGAGCATAACAGAACTCAAGAATGCTGTCTTTTGTGCACTTCGGTGTGCTTTCTTTGTAAAATTTATATAGTAATATGTCGCGTTTTGTGTCATGTAAAGAGAGAGGACTCTGCACTTCATGTTTTAAGCATGTTGGTGGTGGTAATTACTTATTTGATTATACATGTATAAAACACAGCTGTACACGGGAGAATGCTTGAGCAGGCCGGACATAAACACACAACACACAGCCCCTGTTTGTGGTCAGTGGAGCCTCGTCAAAGCCATCCTCCCAAAAGACATCCTGCTGTTTGACACAGCTGTGTGTAATCGCCCTGAAGAGAACTGCTTTGAATTAAGGATGATGAACTCACAACATGTTAGCTACCGCCTAGCTTGGCCATAACCAAGTATATTTGTTTCATTCAAATAGCTACTGATTTGTATACTCTGATTACATCTCTCTGAACGACCTTGCCAGCAACTTGCCAACTCAGCCCTTTTCTGCTGTAGAATACTGGCCAGTTCAGGTTGTTTCCAAAAAAGTAACTAGAGTTGTAATCATAAGAAAGAAACTTAATGCAGTAATAATGCATAATGCAGAGTGGAAGAACCATGACAAAAAAAAAAAAAAAAAAAAAAAAACATTAAAAAGAGAGTTGGAATTTGTTTTACAGGTAGAACATTTTCAGGCACAATTGTTAAAATGAAATACATAATGATGGAAATTTTAGTCCAAACCAATTTTCAGAAACTTAAATATTGATTGTAAAGAACTCTTAGTTATTATATGTTATATATATGTGATATAAACACATGTACATTTTTAGAATTCCTGTGAATGATACTAGTTTACCTGGCAAAATAGCATTTCCTCTAAACCAGTTCATCCATTTTACTGTTACACATAGTGTGGGCCTTGGAATTCTCAAAGTTGTTAATTACACATCTTGCAAAAAAGAAACATATTATTGTCACAATCAATTATTTGGTCTCTAAGACTTACTTAAGCATACAATTTAAGTTCCCACATGTTTATCTTTGCTGATTATACAAGTAACTGAAAAACGAACAAAACTGGAGAACAAATGGCATCCTATACAGTCTGCCGAGAATGCCTGCAGGCAGTAGGTGAGCACAAGATCTATCAACAGCAGATTATTTACTACATGTTCCAAAATTTTGCAAAATAGACTAACAAAAAACAAAAGGTTCAGTGAAAAACACTGGACAGCCAATACTATGGGATATCTGAAACGACAAATGCATCTTATGTTGGTAGTTCCTGTGCAGAAAACAGGGAAATGCTCTAATCCAGTAACTAACTCCTCTTTCTGGAATTTTCTAAAGGTGGTACTAGAATTTTTAAAGGACATGTAAATAAAATAAGTTTTATTTCTGCTAAGTTATTTTCAGTCTGCTGCCCGGGTTTCTTGGGTCACCTCCTTTTACCAGGTAGCCTTCAGGTTCCTGATCGTTGTTGAGAAACAGCCAGAGCAGGTCTTCAGCATGGCATGTAGCACATATGCTTACACTTGATACTGGAGCACACACTCTCACACTCTAATGTGTGTTGACACCTGGAGAAAAGGGGGAGAGGTCAATGTAAAACACCACTTATCCCAGCAAATCTTCAATGAGAAGAAAACACATTTACTGGTGTTTTAAATGAAATACCCTGGCAGAGGGGCATAATAACCAGGAGGAATTAGGGGGACTCATCGTCATCTGAGGCTTGTATATATTTATGTATTATGATCATGTTTTACAGTTGTTTCCCATCCAAAACAGAGTTGTGGCACTGAATTATCATACTCTCTCCAATGACCTTGGGTGTTAGGCTCGCGGAAGTATTAAGTAAATTGCTGACCTATCAGTGGTCACTATGCCATGACTCACCAAGGATAACAGCAGAAAAGACACTGGGCTGGGCCTTCATCCTCCCGATAACTTTCAAAGCTAGGCAAGTCTTGGCACGCTGATAGGAATGCTTGCAGTTCAGATTCAGGGATGCCACTCTGCCTTCTTTTCTGGGGAAGAAAAAAACGTGTGTATGCGAGCGTGTGTGCGAGAATGTGCGCAACATGCGTATATCGGTTGACAGTGATTTTATAAAAATAATAAAAATGCACATGGATGTATTAGTTTACCTTAATGGTTTCATAGGTGTCAGTGATGATAGTGATAAAAAGACTGAGCACCATGTAGATGAAAAGCGAGACAAAGGAGTACAGGTAAATCCGGCTGAATAGCCAGACCAAGTAACTCTTCTGTTTCATGTCCTTGAACGTTGCAAACATGTCATCACCATTGATGAGGGAGAACAGGCACTCTGACACGGTGTTTATAGTTCGGAACTAGAAAAACACAAAAAATACATGCTGTTTATTGTTAACCTGGATGTACAGTATATCCTTATGTAATGTTTGTGAGCTGCTGAGGAAAGACTTACTTTCTCATTGTAAGGCCCCAGCACTATCCACCCACAGAAGCAGTACCCCAGATAGATCATGAACACACAGCAGCAAAACCGGATAACATTCGGAAAAGCTGCTCTCAGGGTTAAGATCAGAATCTGTACAGTGCAAAGAATCAAAGACAAATTAAACATCTCAGAACAACGCGTGGCTAATTTTACTGACTTCATTTTGTTTACAGTTCTAGTATACATGACAGCTTTGTGCTTAAATCCAAAATCATAATTCAGAAATTCCAAATTGTGACAAATCTACAACTGTAGCTGCTGAACTTTAATTTTTTTTAAGTATTTATATAAAAAATTTTATTATGTGTATGTGGAAAACAGTTAACCACGTTTCCTCGAAAATAAGACCTAGCATGATTTTTCAGGATGCTAGGTCTTATTTTGATGATGAACTTGAAACTTATTGCCGAATGACCAGTCGGAGTACAGACACAACGCACAAATAACATGCACACTTGAAAACAAACGGACCTGATCTGATATTAGTCTTCATTATTCAATACGTCGTGTGTTGTAATGGACATACTTAATGCACTTGTGTAAAAAAAAAACAAAAAGCAAGAAAATAAAAAATAATAAGATATCCCCTGAAAATAATCTCTAAGGCATCTCTTGGAGCAAAAATTAATATAAGACCCTGTCTTATTTTCGGGAAAATACGGTAATAATTTAAACACTTCTCAGCTTATCAACATATAAGTTAAACCAATACGTCTTGCATTACAATATTGTAAGATTCGTCAGTGTGTAATAATAGTAAAACTTACATTATATTTCTTAAAGAATCCCAAGTATCGAATGACTCCAATCCAAGTGAACATTGTGGCTGTTCCCAACAACGTGCTACATACATCATAACTTGTTAAAGTCTAAAAATAATTTTCAAAAACACATGAAGGAACATTATTCACAACACAACTACTGAAAAAAGCTCTCATCTTACATTTTAGATACGCAGAACTCAAAGTGCAAAAACTGCCGTGCTCTTATGTAGGTCCCCCTCACTTCTAGGTGTTGTGAGGAAGTCATATAAGGATGCACTAAAGCAAAGTCATACGTCCAAATTAAAGGATGAGCCTTTGTGCATAAAACAGAAGACAAATTTAAAATAAAACTCGATGCATCTTGGAATCTGTATGATTTATGAAAAAATTTAACTTAAAATTAACTATTTTCAAAACTGCTACAACTGAAACACAGACAAAATAACCTGGAAGTTCCTACAACCATAACACTGGCAGAACAATCAACATTGACTGTGACATATTATTCACCTTTGACCTTACCTTGGCATGAATTGCAAATTTCAGAATTGTGCCAATAACTGTTAAAGTATCACTTATAATGATCAGTATATACCATCCATCTATAAATTCCATTCGATCTGACCAGGACACGGTCTTACTATAGTAAGTCCTGAAAAAAGTAGCAAATTCCTGAAATAAAATTCAAATGGTTGTCGTTAGCTGAATAACTCTTAAATTCCAAATGTTATCAGTACAATTACTGAAAAAAACATTTATCGGCTTTGCCAACAAAGTTACTTTGTAAATTCTAATATGCCATGCTACATGAGGATGTGAATGTTTTGTCAAAATAATTTTAAATACACTTACAAACTGCAGCCTTATTCCACAGATGACTGAGCGAGCACACAGAAGTTGGGATGCAAAGCAAGTTAAAATGGTAATAGTGTCAAAAAAAAGTGTGTCATGGATGTTCCAGCCAGCTGGAAAAAGTAACAAATACACATACTCAGAAAAATTCGTTATACTTAATTATTATTTTTCTCGAATGTGTAAGAGTTATGTGAACATTTTACAACCTGACAAACAAAATATATTATGCACATAAGTGCATGACTGAGACACGGGGCCATTAAACATGTGACTAACTGGGAGATAAGATGTCAAAAATTGTATTGCTTACAAAGAACAAGGAAATGGTTTATGTGAAAGGTTGTATATGTGGGCACAATTTTTTTAAATGAGTAGCACGTCTGAAGGTTTATGGTTCACTTGGCTTCAGAAGACTGATATGTAACTATTTACTAGAAACAGGCGGAATCCTGAGTTTATGAGGCAACACAGTAAGTTAAACATTAGGCCATGCTGGAGTAACTCTCCGTGCCACTGTTTAAAATGATTGTGTTTACAGTTACAACACTCATCGCAACAGCTGCAGGAACCCTTCGTTAAAACAGTGTTTAAAGAGCTTCATGGGCAGTTACAATATTTATGTCAGCCGGGTAATTAAAGTGTACGATGGTGACTGAAAGAAGACAAATGTCTTATTTTAGCCACCTGAAATTTTGTTAGTATCCTATACAGAAGTTAGAAGGTTAAAAGAAACAGGATGAATTGTATGAATTTACATATGTAAGTATTAATTGAAAAATAGTAATGGATTATTGGACAGCCCTTGAAGACAATAAGGGAAAGGGGGTTACTTAAAACAAGCAATTTCATGTCAGTTTTATGTGGTTCAGACATGTATGAGCAATAAAGTTTTAATTGTTTTCACTGTATTATAAAATGTTTATATAACTATCATAACTTCATTTTTAAAACAAAATCAACTAAAACATGCTTGCAGATTCTGTAAACTGATTGAACCATTGAACCATTATATAAAATTTAGTTTAAATTCAAAATTCAAGTTTTTTTTTTTTTACACTAACACTGAAAAGTTAATTTCTCCTTAGCTTTAAGTTATCCCTTGCCTTGCTTTCCTAAAACGTTTTGAAATTTTCTGTCTTTCGTGATGTTTGTAAAAATTCTGATTGTCCTAAAAAGCAATGGACAGTCATATAGTGTAACTCTGCAGTAGAATGTTAGTCAGCAATATTTAGAAATAACGCATGGCTTGGTCTCCATAAACATACTCACATGGTCCTGTTACATTCCAGTCTTGACACTCATTAATGTCAACATCATTGTCCAGATTTATTTGCACTTTTCCACTATGAGCTCTGTTATCAAAAGTAATCTGTTTAGAAAAATGACACACAACAGCTTTCAGTGTTTATCCTCTTGATATTTATATTCATCGTCCAAACTTCTATCCTGTAGCAGTATTCCATAACATTACAATGCAGGCTTCAATGAACAGCATGAAAACAATGGTCAGTAAATTGCTACTCAAACAAAATATAATCTTTCCTTTTCAGTAACATTAGACATTGATAAAGGACCAGGAGATTTAAAAAGTTGTTTTCTGTGTAATTAAGGCACATTATGTTTACTGCGGGAGATACACTACGGTAATTACCATGCGTTTTAGATCACATGACCTACCGTGACAGCAAAATTATAGCAGTCAGGGAGTTCGTGGTGACGCACAGTCTGCAAATTGATGGCCTTTAGAGTAAAGTAAATATTCACAGATAACAATCTGGAAGGCAGACGAACAGAATTTGTAAACATTGCTAATGCTAATATGTACCATTTCAGTATAAGACCAATATACACATTTGCCAAATAAATAAAAATCTATGTTATTTTCTTAAATTATTTCAGACATTTAAATTCTGTTAATTTTTATTTGTGCAACACAGTTAAAACTAAAAGTGCTGTATTCATCTGAATTCACTTTTTTTACCTACCTTTTAAAAGGCAAAGTAAAATTAAGATGATTTCTTCCCAGCATAGTCTCTGCTGTATGTTGCCAGGGATAAATTTCAATGCATTCTGTCCAAACATATCACAAAAACAAACTCTTTATAAAATACAGTTCACAATTAAATATCTACATGATACGTTACAATAAGAACTGACTTTTTTTCTTTAGAGTATATTCCAAATTACAGCAGAGTAATAATTTCAGAATCATATTTGTTATTATTTTCCATAAATCAGTAGCACACAGTTTTTCAGTAGCATTTTAGAATAGAATAGAATAGAATAGAATAGAATAGAATAGAATATTGCCATTTTCACAAGTACAGCGCTGTACAGGTAAATAGGTACATTGTAATTCTTTGTGCATTTACTCAGTCAACATCAGAAATAAAAAATATTGGTTTATAAACAATCTGATTTGGTACTGATCCGCCATTGTGCTGTAAATTGTGCACATTACAATATGTTTAATATATTTTATAATGTTTTAATTTGTGCATTATAGAGTGTTTTAGTTTTATTTAAACACCTCATGTGCATTTTTATTTTTTATTTTTGAAGCTGACTGAACACACAAAGAATGGCAGTGTACCCAGACATTGCTGTACCGTACCTGTGCAGATGTCAGTCAACCCTGTTGCGTTCTATTCTATTCTAATTTTATATATACTTTCTGTTTTTACCAGTTTCAATTTTGGTGTCAATATCAAATGTTTCATTTCCAGGCATTATACTTCCTTTTCGGTAAAACTGCTGGCAAATGGATAATGGTGCATAGACTCCATCATTGTTGGTATAAGCATGGTTCCCCACCGTGATGTTCTGCAGCTGCAGATACTATAAAAAAAAAACACGTGAAACAGTGTTTATTTCTCCTGGTGTCAGCTTTTAAATTAAATTTATATTAAAATATGGCTCATATATATATAAAATTGTCCCCTCGCCCTCCGTGGGTGGTCTTATATATATATATATAATATGTTCATTAAACATTTTTAAATAAGTTTTTTCTAGTTGAATTCAAGGGAGGTTTAACCCATAAACAGAACACAAAAAGCCATGATAAAGATTATTACTACATTATTACATTATTACATTATTGTATTTCTCTCTCTCTCTCTCTCTCTCTCTCTCTCTCTCTCTCTCTCTCTCTCTCTCTCTCTCTCTCTCTCATTTACTAAGATGGAAGTCTGCACATACCTGATTTACCACAAAAAAGATGTGGTCGTACACTTCAGCCTTTGAGTACACAGCATACATGTCAGAAGTGTAGTCAGTGCATCCTTTAAGGAAAATATGCTTGAATGTCTCCAGATTCTCCTTTTTAAATTTGACCACCATCTCATTCTTGAGCCCAAATGAAACCAGCTGGAACATTTACAGCATGTGTAACAGTGTTCATCTGGCACTTAGTACAGTGACAACAGGTTTACTGTAACATACAGCATGTAACAGTGACAACAGGTTTACTGTAACATACAGCATGTAACACATCTCCCACCTGAAAAGTAATGATGGCTATTTTGAGGACCTGTAAAATTAATTTCCAAGGTTTTCTTCTGCGAGCTTTATATTTCTCACAGGGATTCATGAAGAAATATTTGAGTTTCTTCCTAAAAGTTTCCAAATCCAGGTGCATGGCTGGCTCGCTCTCTGAGCCGAGGGAACGGTCGTCTACAGGGTTTACAGACAGGCAGACCACATCAGGCTCCATCTTAAGCTTTTCTTAGTGATTTAATGCCGCCGAGAGGAAAGTCATGAACTCAAGGCCCTTCACTTGTTCAAAGTCCACATCTGCAATTAACATATTGTTGGATTGCTTCTCATTTATGTTTCACCATTTAGCAAAATGCTGAAGGAAGTCATTTGATTTGCACTAAACCCTTCCACTTTACTATGTTCATTTTTATTATGTGGTACAAACAAATGTAGATTTTTACATGGGCTCAAAGCATACTATTAAAGTACAGTAGAACTTAATGGAATTTTTTGGAACACAGAACAAAAGAGCTTATAAAATATATTTACATATACTGCTATGATTTAATTGTACATTAGTCAACTGTTTGTTAAAAAAAGAAGGCAAAGGTCTAATTCCATTTCGCTAATTACCCAATTAATTATTATAGATGTATATACAGTTGGTTAGGCACTGAGCGGGTATGTTATATACAGTTGGTTAGGCACTCTGAGCAGGCATGTTATATACAGTTGGTCTGAGCAGGTATGTCTTGTTAGTGTAAACAATTACATATCCTTTGCCTGTGCACCTTTGTTAACAATACTGCACAACAAGAGTTACAAACTGACCACAAAATGCACGCAGGTATAGAAGTTATAGAAACTGATCATGATTGTAACACTGGAAACATTTCTTGTATAGGTTCATGCTCACAGAAATGGCAAACAATGACAAAGCAAGCATTGTACATGCTTTTGTGACTTTCACTCCACAGTTCATGCATAAAGTTATCCTTAAAAGAATTCAGCAGGGGTATCTCACCACTCGAGACTGCAACAGAATAGAGAGACAGCATTCCAAGACATATTATCAACCAAATCTTTACTTACAAGTGCAAAAATCCAGCAGTGAAACTGAAAATTCATATCCACTGCTCTATCTGACCAATCAACTTGTAAAGAACAGTTACTCAGTATGTAATATTAAGTAATTAAGGTTTTACTTAATCTTGTTTCCATCCAGTTATGCTCTATTTGATTATGCTAACCTTCTTGGTGCTTTTATTCAGACCACGATAGTCAATGCATGGGCAAAGCCCCCTGTCTTTTAGAAGAACCAAGAAACTACAAGAGATCTTGAAGTTCAAATAATACCTTGTTTCAGAGCTTCTTGTCTGTAGTCTGGAAATTGAATCATGTCAATCAGACTTCTTACTTCTTCATCAGAATTTTTCACTACTCATCAAAGTAGCTTCTTCAGCCTGAGTTGAAACTGGTCATGGACCCCATATTTTTCCTCTAGGGTGGTTAACTCCCTTGGATGGGCTCATTATCTGTCATTGGGATGTAGATGTCCTGGCTTCTGTTACCTTTGTCCAACAAAAGACAGTTGTTAAGAGTGGCTAACCTGGTAGATATGTGAAGTGGTCTTAATATTCCTGGGGACTGATGCAAGAGCAGCATGAAAAATAGGGGACAGGTTGTATCTGAGGGTTCTGCCTCTATTGAGAGAAGGATTTTCAATTTCTGCATAAATTGACTCCTTCACTCCTCTCTCAAACCACCTGTCTTCTCTATCCAAAATGTGCACAATATGGTTTTCATGGAGTGCCCTGTTTCTTTTAGATGAAGGTACACTATTGATTCCAGTCCTGAGGAGTTGTGTCTACTGTGCTGGGACATCCTTTTGTGTAGAGGTTGCTTGGTTTCTCCAATGTAAAGCTCTAAACACTGTTCACTGCACTGGACAGCGTAGACTATATTACTCTCTTGTGTTTGGCTGTCCGGTCCTTTGGATGGACAAGCTTCTGCCTTTAGCATGATGGTGGGTTTGAAAAACACAGGTATGTGTCCTGGTACTTAGGGGGTACGGCTTCAGGTGTATCTGATTGACGACTTTCAATGGAGGCGAGACAGAGCTGTAAAAGCATTGTGTGCTCCACAAGGTGAATTCTCCTCTGGACAAGTCATTATGGGGGTTGTGGAGCTGTAACCAAAGGTAGTCAAGCACAATAGCTTTGTTCATGGCTTCAATTACAGAATTACAATTTCTCATGATGGAGAACCCTGGTGTAAACATTAATAGGTGAAGTTTGTTTCTCTGTAACTGTGTCTGTTGGGAGTGGTTTGCCATTGATAGCAGTCACACAAAGAGGAGAGAGGTTAAGGAGAGATAGTACCTGGGAATGAAAGTCAAGGCCACAATGTTTCCAGCAGCACCAGAATCTATCAGGGCTATATATTGAATGAGAACCAACAAACAAGGATACAGGAATAAGTAGTTGCCTGGATGTGAATTCAACAGGAGTGGAGGATTCTATCTTGGATGTTATTTTCTTCTTTTGGTTCCTTTAAATTAATCTTTTAAGGTTTTGTTTGTGCCATATAAGCATAGTTAAATATGTACTCATGCTGTCAGAATCTTACTTGGGTCCAGTGTTGGGTTATTATTCTCCCCCATTCCTTCAAGTTTCAGTATGTAAAACATTGCAGTCAGATAACACACTAAAGAACATAATGTTTTTCGAATTTATTTGAAGAAAATATAGAGGATGAGTAATAAGTTATTACAATTTTGCATTATTGTACAATATTTATTCTTTTAACAGAGTTAAAACTTGGAGTACTGATGTTTGATGAAAAAATCACTAGAATGTGACCTCAGTTTACCTTCCTCAGTACATGACACTCTTGCAACTTATAACAACATTTGACATGCAGTCTGTACACCAGCCAATTTGTTAACAAAGAAACATCATCCCAGCTGGTGCTAGTTGCCAGGGTATGAAATACCATGGTATAGTCAGCAGCTCCTCAGTTTCCCTGTTACAACGCCAGTAGATGATCCCCCACAACCTTCCCAGCCTGAGGGTGATCAAAAATACCCTTGAACGAAGTGCAAAAATGTGCAAGGGATGGCAGAAGGGGACTCTTCTGTCTCCAGAGAGGAATAGCCCATTCCAAGGCATGCCCAGTCAAGAGGGAGGCAATGACATGCACCTGATCCTTCTCAATAGGGTCCTGCTGTCTGCTGTTCTCAAAAAAAAAAAAAAAAAGAAAACTGCATCAAAAAACCTTGGCATGTATCTGGGTGTCCATCAGAATTCTCGGGTAGTAGCACAGGAGTACTGGAGGTGGAGGGTGGAGAAGAAGCAGCTGGGGGGAGATGGATAGGATGGCTCCAATGGAGTAGTGGCAGCATGTGATTCGTGCTTGGAATTCAGGGCATTCAGGGCATTGAGCTCAGTGATCTGTGCTGTTTGCTTGTGCATCCTCCTGTCCATAGTGGAAAAGGTCTAGTATTTTGTAATGAAACAGAAACTGTTTTGTGCATGCAAATAAATCAGAAAGTAACTAAAATCAGTGCTTATAAATGACAGCAAGCAAAAATCTGAAGTGCAATTGGCCAAAAAAGGTAAAAAAAATTTACTCCTTTTCCAAATGCCTGGATTAGTAACCTATATATTTAAATTGAATGTATGTTAATCTTTACATGGTTAAAACTGCAGTGATTTTTAAAATAATCGTACACTGTAAAGACTTTGTTTTTAAACAGAAAATGCATTTTAATAAAATGAAATATGAAATATGAAACGTAGGCTGAACGCAATCTTAACTCTAGCCGTTATTAGTACACTACATGTCGTATTTATAAAAATGAAACGAATAAAGTCAGACTGAATCTTTAGAGATCCTTCTTTGCACTGTATCTGTGTGTGGGAAGTCTGAAGGACACGCCTCATTGCGCTCTGGTTTTTGTTAGGTTTATTTGCTTGTCCATCTCGTGAGCCTCCGTAACCACTAGCAACAGTGTTGATACCAGGAAGTCGATGGGGTAGTAGAAACTCCCAAATTTTATAGCAAAAAGTATACTTGGTAGATGTTCAGTACGTGGAAGGATTAAGCGGTTTTCCATCATTATAAACGGTTTGTTTGCTTTCTTTGATTTTGGACACATTTCACGTGAAGATATGGTAATGTGGGAAAATGTCACTTCACCAGGATAGTAACAGGTTTCTTATAAGTATATACTACTGATTAAAATTTGTTTTTCCTACTTTCACTTGTATTTTTTCAACATACCATTAAAGCTGTATTACAGTTGTACAAAAATCCATAAGTTATATACATTATGTGTCCGTCGATTGCAAAGCATCTTACAAAGTATCTAAACGTTTTGTACTTTTTGGTACTGATTGAACTGGGTTTTATTCTGATATGGTAAAATATAAAGTAATTTATCATATAATGTAATCTCATTTTGGATCGGTTTGCGAACCATATCGATATGCCCCTGGTGAAGGTTACAGTTTAGTGGAATTTTGTTATAACACACCGACTGTCCGGCTTTAAATGGTTCCGTGCACAAGATGTCGCTCCGTGTTCAGTTTTCATGGGAAGTAAGACCACGTACAGTGCTTCTTCAGTAAATCAAATACTGTGATTTGTAAGAATTGATTAATCCTGAAACTGTAATTGGTCGCGACAATCATAACGTATATGTATAACTTATTTGGTTCACAGAAATAAAAAGCTCTGCCAATTACAGTTATGGTTTCTAAAAGGCCCAAGAGTACTGCAAGCAGCGCCAGTGCCAAAACTGATCGCAAGAAAAAAGGTGAGTCCAGCTAACTTAAATCGAACATAGAAAAACATAATTTCGATTTGTGTTAAACATTTTTTTTTTTTTTTTTTTTTTTTTTGGAACTGCCTTATTAAATTGTGATGTGTACGTCCAGAGGAGGCCCATCTTTAAAGTACTTTTTGTATTTGAAGTTCTAGGTAAAAAACGTGATTTTGTCTCTCCTGTTGGAAAATTGTCCGAGCCTGGTAAGATAATAATTGTACTTTTTTTAAACATTTCTTGTCAGTATTTCAAATACAGAATTTCAGTGTTTGTGAATATTAATTTGCGCAAATGAAATACATGTTACAGCTGCTAAAATACTTGAAGTCTGAAGTCTTATTAAAAACAAACTCGAAATAAATAAAACATGTTTGTATTCTGGTCCTTGCAGTTATAAGCACAGCTTCTCATTATAGAAGCTGTACGACAATATTCTTGACGTTGTGCGCTGTAATGTAATGACGTGTCACTGGGTATTTATGATAATCATGTAATAAGTTCTAATAATATGTGTATACCTTTATTATATAATTATTTTGTGGGATTTTGAGTGATTGGTACAAGATATCAATTCCTAATCTGCAAAACACCTCAGATCAGTTGTTGGTAAATACAAGTTGATATTGCAGTCGTTTGGCGTAGTATTTTTTTAGTCCTTCACAGATTCTCTGAATCACAATTCAGTGTGAACTGAAGTTACATACATGTATACATTTGTTTGCTGTAAAAACTGCTGCATAAAGTAACAGTGCTTAACCCAACCTGCAAGTCAACTGTGCAGCATTTACAGTAATTTGCATCTCATTGCCTGGCTGATACATCATCAGCTGTGCCCGACGACATCTTCCCCTTGGTTCTGACCTCGGCGACCCAGGAGCTGTTTGCATGTCGCACAGACGAGGATGTCACCCAGGAGAACCCCTACAAACTCGTGAAGAAAGATCAGATCCTGCAAGACCTGAAGAACAGGGCAGCCGTGTCTGACTTCCATCCCGTGAAACAGATCGTGCTTGTGAGTAATTCAGTGATTTATTGAGTTCTCTTGAACTGTTATTGCTGTTGTGGACAGGTGGTGACCATGTTAATGTGCACAGTAAATGTTTAAGGATGTGTGTTTGCTGCCATTTACGATTAGAGACTCAGCAGTTTGTCATGAATGAATGAATGAACGTTAGTTTATTTGACAGGGACATTATACATTAATTCACATAACTGTAAATGCACCAGAATTAGCCAAACGGCTGTTTACATCTGCAGTCCCTGGACAGAAAGCGTTATCCTAAAAACAATAGCAACAAATAACAATATCCCCACAACAAAACAAACATTTAAGACACCAATTTTTGTGAGTGGTCCTTCGTGGAGACAGGAAGAAGTAAAGCCAGGATACAGGGAAGATCTCATTAAATGCGTTAATGTCATGTTCTTATGCTTTGTATACTTCCTTTGTCAGTGTATATTAACTGCTTTTAACTTTAGCAGCATGAACAAGTGTTTTGAATGTGAATTGAGACTGCTAATCTAGTGTTTTGAATGTGAATTGAGACTGCTAATCTAGTGTTTTGAATGTGAATTGAGACTGCTAATCTAGTGTTTTGAA
>JABJVR010019818.1:63537-78338 GCA_025773905.1 Chitala chitala
TGTGAATTGAGACTGCTAATCTAGTATTCATTATTCATTTAACTTTCTGTGATTATGACTGTTGTATATTGTGTGTTCAGTATGTAGTGAGTTATGTGTCACTTATAATATTTTGATATAATAAATACCCTCCTAATAGTAAGAAAACAACAGCTTTTAATGTTGCTGAAGATGGCAGGTCTATCTGCATGTGTTATAACTTGGTCCTCCACTGAATCATGGGTAGATTTTAAGGAATACACTGTCAGGATTTGTAAATAAAATTTACTTTACTTAGCATTAGATAGTTTTTATGCAGATTTGTTTCTTTAGTTTTATGTTTGTTTTTCTATGGATGTTCAGCATTTTAATAATTGTTATGTACATATATTCTGTGTAGAAATGGCAAGACACATTTTCCTCTATAAAATTGTAGTGTCTGCATATCAGTCTGCAACTTTGATTTAGCCTTGGCTTCCTTTTTTAAATATTTGTAGAACTACCCCGGAGAAGAGCTTCTGCTGGTCTTTGACAGAGATTTCACATATGGACAGAGCTTCTATCTTGCTATAACTGAGGAATCTAAGGAAAAAATTATGAATGTAAGACATCATGATATTAGTTCATGTTTACAGCACTTCCATAACAAAGCATATTCTACATACATATTTAAACTGCAGTGCATTGTTTGTTTTCAACATTTACATTTCAAAAATGTATAGGAAAGCTTTTCTGTCTTGGGTGTGACTAATGTTTGTATAAAGAGGTGATATGATACAAATCACTGAAACTACTATAGTAGTATAATTTAACTTCGCATTTTTATGTCGTGATGGTCTGGAGCTCGTAGTGATGTTGTTTTCTGCAGCCTCCTCAATCTGCAGAAGAAGACACACCTGTGGAGGAGCCACCAGAGTCATTTGTACGTAGAACATCTGAGCCTCAGCCGTGGGTGTCACTAGGCAGCGAGCTGGAGATTGAGGAAGAATCGGTGAAAGAGTCAAGACACAGAGTAAGTAAACAGGCCTGTTTTTCAATGTTAGTGTTCCTTATACAATGATTAAGTATATGTTTGACATATAAAATCTTTAAGGCTTTTGACTTGCATTTACATGTCAGCGTTGTCTCTAGCAAAATGGCACAGTCTCTTATAGAGGTCTTATTGAGCTGTTAAGACAATTTACCCAAACAACTTTATAATCTTAGAGTTATTTAAAACAGAACTATATATCTTTCAACCTAATGAACACAGCACATATTTAGATTCTATAATACATGGACAAATAAACAGAATGAAATGGATGCAGAATGTGAGCAGTATTTTGAAGAATCCTGATGCATCACAGTTCTGCTGATGTGGGAGACCTGTCTGCTCTTCTCCCTTCCTCTCCATTCAGTTAAAGTTTAAGATCTCGCGCGAACGAAGAAAATTTGGAGCTCCAGTGAGATTCACTGATCGCAATGCACTGGATTCGAAAGATGCATGTGTGGAATGCACCCCTTACCCAGACAAAAATTTTTGCATTACAAAGATGGAGACAAATGCAGGAATACAAGCTACTCCCAATCTAAAAAGCACTCATACACAAACGCAATGGTATGTACTGTATTCATTTTCTATGCCATAACTATACTTTTATATTTATAAATACATGTTAGCGTGTAATTAGTGTTTCAGTGAACCTTTCAGTGTTACTGGAATTCGCGTTACAGTTTTTGCCATTATTAGTTTTGTAATTAAGTTTGCAAAAATCTAGCCATGATACACTGATAAACGTGTTTGTTTTAGGTCATACCCACGAAACATGTGTACGCAGTATGAACCCAGAGAGTTTACCGAAGATGAAAAAAAGAAGAGTCTGAATTCCGAAAACCTTAAAAATTTTGTCAGTTCTGTTGTTTCAAGGTACTAATGAATGGTACTAATTTTAAGTGGCTTGAATGTCTTAATTATTCATTAATAAGATTTATATTTCATTTTTTCTTCTTTTGCTTCCTGGCTTTTAGGCCCAGTATCTTTGTAGGCTATATCTATACGTGCATCTTATGAACTGCATTTGTCCTGATAGTAGGTGGACAACAGTGCTGTGCTTCTTATAGAGTGTATATGATTGACTGGCTCCTTCACTAATCTGGAGAAGTATATTTGTTACTGATAATTTAACTACAAAGCAAGATGAGACTGGTTCATAGCTGCTGCAGTAATTCACAGGAAATAACATGATTTCAGACATTAAATGTAGCACTGAAAGAATTTAAAAAATTTGCAATGTGTTGTGTAACAAGACAAGTGTGGTAGTGTTGGCAAATTGCTGTGGTGTAGCATTAAATGAAAATAATCCACTCATTCCATAGGACCTTACATTGACTCAAGACAGAGTGGAATATATTACCATGTTTGGTCTTTTCACCTATACCTCCCCCACACACCAGATTATATATTGTATCAAATACCAAAACTGATTGCCCCTTCGAATGTGGTTTTCTCCCCAGATTTGAGATTGCTTTGCAGCAGAATGAGATTATGGATGTGTTCTTTAATGATTGGCAAGTACTTGGTGAGGAGGATGGTCTCTTTGAGGAAAAATCTGACAGCCAGCTGGAGGTGTGCCAGACCTTCACAGACATGAACTCTAGCAAAGGAAAGACCATCAGCGACATTAACTGGCACCCTACTGTCATTGGTGAGAACATGGCCTGTTTCTTCCACAATAAACATTGCCTTGCATATGACCACTGAACTATGGCTGTAAGTTGTAGGTCTTCAAACAAGCAATGTATACAGTCATATATACAGAGTTGGTATTACATGTAGATTCATTATACGCAGAATCTGTGTATTTTTCTTTACAAATTATAATTATGGTAAAGACTCTGCAACACAACTGTACTCCACGAAACTACAGAATTACACAGTTCCTGCTGTCTTGTTTGGTTTCTCTGATGTGGTTATAACAGGAGTGATTGCAGTTGCTGTAACAGAGAAGGTGTCTTTTGAAGAAAGAATCAGTAGCTCCGTTAAACTGCTTCTAAACCCCCCGCTCATTATCTTTTGGAGCTTTTCTGATCCCATTAACCCCCAGGTATGTTAAAACCTCTTTCATTTCACACAACTGCATAAATCCTCTTTGATAATTTAAAGAGGAGTAGGTTTTGAAACTTTCAGTCAACTTGTGTTGTAGACACATGGCAATGTTAGCTTTTTGCCATAGTGCTCCTTTGTATTTCGATGAAGATTCTCAGTCATCCAGGTGGAGCTGTCTTGAAGTTGAATTATGTCAACTGGACTGGATTCAACTTCCAGACTGCTCTTTTGTATGGCTTGCTAACTCAGGCTTTGTTATTGCCTGCAGGTAAACATAACGTTTTGTTTATACTAGCATCATTGGTAACATGCTAGTGGGCATAGTGTATTTAACCTGGACTATGAGCTGTGTGGAGTTTGTTTGTGAATTTTAAAGAGAATCTGCTTGTTTTGCTTACTGTCCTTCATATTATATATTATTCATATTATATCAAATATACATAATATAACAATATTCACATAGGTAGCAACCATTCAGTCCTCACTGGAGAACTGCAGTAATGGCACTGTGGTAGTTTCCTTTGATATCTTCTTGATAGAGCTGAATGCACAGTGATATAGATGGCAGGCTGTCAGAAAAACACCTGAAATCTGAGCAGGGAGAAAAAAAAATTTACATCTCATTGGCAGAGGAATGGTAAAACAGTCATTGTGCAATGCTGTTTGTATTTAGAAGTCTAGAACAAATGGAGGGAAAAGGAGTGGTCCAAGCACTGGCCTATGGGGATTGTTGTTAAAACTTAGTGGTCCAAGCACTGGCCCCTGAGGTATTGGTGTTAAAAACTGAATGGTCTAAGCACTGGCCCCTGAGGGACTGTTGTTTAAAGCTGAGTGGCTCAAGCACTACCCCCTGAGGAATGGTTGTAAAAAGCTATGTAATTATGTTGTGTCTGCTAGATGTGGTGGAAACATCTTATGGACATGTGTGAATGTCTTACCGTGTCTCTGGCTAATGGTCTTTTCTTCTGCAGTTATTGTTGGAGTGCCCAGATGATGTCTTTTCCTTTCAGTTCTGTCCTTCTAATCCCAACATACTTATTGGTGGCTGTATGAATGGTCAGGTAATGATTTAATGTCAGGCTCTGTTTTAAGTGTTAATTTATTTGTGTTTGGGTTTTTTTCACTTTTGTATTAACGTATACATGTGTTTAGTGAAGTTGATTAAAATCTTTTTATTACTTTCACAAAAGGTTGTACTATGGGATATCTCTGCCCATGCAGAGAGGATTCAAGGTTCCTTCTCTGGACCAGGGAAGGGTACTTCAGTAAATATGAACTCTTCAGTGAGTACACATTATCTAAATTAAAAAAATAAATAAATAAATTGTGATTAACAGCAAATACCTGTATTGCCTATGGGCAATAAAAGACTGTTGAAAACAATTTAAAATTTTAATTTTTCATCGCATTTCATAACACTTCATAATCTTATTCAAACTATTGTAGTGATATATAAATTACTCAGTCTGTACAACAGTCTAAACCATACGAGTGTGTATAAATTAGAAGGTGTTACAGGTAAAGTACAGTAGTTTAAATAGCCTGATTGTAACACAATTCATCACATAATGAATGACAGTTTTACTAAAAAAAAAAAAAAAAAAAAACCATTTATGGGATTCGAAATACTGACAGCAATGGTATTTATAATTTGAGGTTTTTTAAGTTCTCTAATCACACACCCAGTTATCAGCCATCATTATTTAACTTTCTAACCAGTGTTTTTAGTACTTAGCCATATCAGTAGTTGTATATCCGTTCATATCCATATTTGTGTTTAATTATACTGTATATTGACAACATGTTTGTAAATTTTTATTTCAGCTAATAAGCTGCTATTGTGTTAGCTTTTGAAGTAATATGCCTATTCATGAGATTGTGTGTGTTTTCTTAAACCAAATTAAAAAGAATGGCATAAAGCTGGCCTCTTGTTATACTTGCTTTTTACTGTACTCCACAGTCAGGCTTTGAAGATAATAGGGAAAGCACAGCTCCCATCATGAGATATTGTGCTGTCTCTGGCATCGAGAGCGGTCACAAAGCACCCATTACTGACGTACAATGGCTGCCGGACAACTTTGAGGTATGAAGCACGAAGAACAACAGTTTGAAGTCTAAAGATGCTTGCGTGGCTCTATTTATGTAATGTCATAAATATTAATGTCCACATTGTATTTGTCTTTTTACAGAGCATTAAAAATTCTTTAATTATACCAAGTTATGTAGACAATGATTTTATACATCTCTGAAATGTAATATCTTAGTGCAGTAACTGTATTAACTGTCAGATATGCTCCTTTTTTCCCATTGTGCTATAAAACTGCAATTTCATGCTGTTTTTCTTGTTCTGCTGTTTTATATGGTCTTTAGGTCTCCAGAACAGGGGTCCCAGTAGAAAATAATAATGAAACCTGTGTGCAGATTGCCACCTGTGCACCAGATTGGTACTGTAATTTTGAACACAGTAGTAAATATTCAGTTTTTAAATTTTTATTCGGTGCATTTGAGCTTTATAATTATGGATATTGTATTTGCATGTGCACACACTGGTGAGCAGCGTGATGTTTTGGGACATTCGTGCACCAAAGGTGGCCAGCCAGTCACTTTTGGATAGAAAACAGAAGGCAGAGGAGAAGCTGCTCCAGAGCCTGCATGGAGTTCCCAGTGCTTTCAAACACCTGCATCTCTCCTGGAAACCTTTCATTAAGGTGCACCAGCACACTGTGTTCACTGTCTCCTTCAAAGAACTGCATCGCAATGCCCCGTGATAAACCATTCAATTCAGCATCGCAACCATTAACCACTTTGTTTTATAGACGAGTCTTTCCCTGAATCTAAACCTAAAGTGCTGTGGTGGTTATAACCGAGTCATCGTGATTAGATTTTGCTTTAAAATTGAGTTGCGGTCATTTATGAAAGGGTGTCATGTGAGCTAGATTGTACAGATTTTTCTGGGTTTTTTGAACAAGCGCTATCCTTCATCAGGTGATGCTTCCGAAGGCAGAGTTCACCAGAGGTTACAGTCCTTTGAAATTCAGCTTAAGGGACATATCTGAGATCTACACGTATGACAACAGTGGTGAGCCGCCTTCTCCTCTACATTTCTCTGGCACATTGAGTTTGAGTAGAAACCAAAAGCCAAAATGTGCCGCAAAAAGTATGGGTGGGGCTCTTAGTATGTGAATGTCTGGCTGTATAGGGACTTTACATGGTCAGGAGGTCCACAGCCACTGGATTGCTCTAGGAAAAGATTTAAAGTCACTTGTGCTCCATCCTTGTGGGAGTAGTGAAGGTTAGGCCTAAAGTAAAACTTACACTGTCATGTACTGCAAGCATGACATTTCCCTTCCTTTTGTTTTTTTGTATATAATTAAATAAAAGAATGAGAGGTTTTGTTGTTAAGCAAAGTAAGGCTGCTTTGCACTGGACTGTGGCTTCTTTTTGACTGAAAATCTGTCACGTATCTGCTGATTCAAAGATAAAAGGGTTTGTTACAGCTCATGGCAGCAATAGGTCACAGACTATAGCCATTATACATTAATCATACCCTCCATTTTAACTGTACTTAAATATAATAATGTGAATAGCATTACCACTTAATAATTTGGATGTTTTTTTATGGTTTTTTGAATTGCACTTGATAGAAAAATCCTATCAGCCTGTGGACAGATCTAAACCTAGAACTGACTATGCAGCGCTCAGACTTTCCTCAGCCAAGCAAGTAAAACCAATAGAAGACATCAGCACCAAGTTCTATGTGGGAACAGAGGTACGTTTCTTTCCTTGCGTTTAGGCTTGGACTGTTTCACATGCTGCGGTGGGTTGGTGCCCTGCCCTGGGTGTCCCCTGCCCTGCACCCTATGTGTTCTGGGTTGGGCTCCGGGCTTCCCGCGACCCTTACCAGGAGTAAGCGGTTTGGAAGATGACTGACTGACTGTTTCACATGCTCAGTATTTTCACATGTTCAGTATTTCCAACCACATGTATTTTCATATAAACTTTAGGATGGAGAACTTGTATGTACAAGTTGGAAGATGGAAAAAGATAGTGACTCTGGACAGATGTTTAGTAAGTAGTGTTTTTAACATGTCTATGTCTTCTAAAAGAAAGCTTACTTTATTTATTCAGTTAGATTTTTTTTCTTAATTGTAATTGTTCCCAGTCTATCTTATGTTCTTTTTTTAATTCATCCCATGGCCGTAAACAAGATATACTTAATTTTTCAGAAATTGTACTGTTTACTCAAGTTTTTTAATAAGTGCCTCCCTAGAATGTAAAACATAGAAACACTGATAGCCTTGAAGAAATGACAGTTAATAACCCTGAGAAAATAGTTTGCACTGATTTTGTGGTGCACTACAACCTTGGAATATTTTGGCCATATCTTATTCTATTTTTAAGGAATTTATAACAATGCTTACTCTATTTTCCCAACGTGGAATCAGATTGTCTTAAATCACTTAGGACCTGTGGTTAACCACAGCTGCAGTCATTTCTGTAAACAAAGTGGTATTAACAAAGGAGCCATTTAGCGAAAATTGTTTTAATTTAGTCATAATAACAGTAAAGTATTTAGGTGAATGAGCATTAGTAATTACACGAGGGATTTTGGTCAGAGTTAAATGTACAAAGAATTTATGTGCCATGCTGATTTTGTTTTTTTTTTGTATAGAACCTTTTGGTTGCAAATATTATACTAAAGTTCAAAGGGTGGGTCAGTTTTGTAGACTGAGAGCATGTGACTGCTTTATTTTGAATGCAGATTATCAACATACAGTTCAGAAAGCAGTGACAGTATCAAAGATACAAATGCCAACAGGTGTTGTTCAAGTCAAATTACCAATATTAAAACTTTTTGTTTTGTTGGTATGTAAGTAAACAGGACATGAAGAAAATGAAGATTGGCTATGTTACAGTAATAAGATTTCAGTCTGGAGAGTTTTCTAAGCTTGTTATACACGATGACCATCTGCAGGTGTATCCAGGTTGCGTATAAATACATGCACAACTATTTAAACTGTTGCCCCAGATGGTACCTGTTATGACTAATTATGTGTAAACTACATTTTGTTTATTAAACGTATACACAGCATCAAAAGATTTTAATGACAGGTTTCAAATTTTTCCGTCATCATCTTTCTGATGAACACAGAAACATATTAGTATTAAGAAATGCTTTAGTTATTTGTGTTGATTCACGTTACATAGAAACTGAATACTGGCGTTGCACTGTAGAGATGGTCCACAGGGCAGAGAGTGGAACAGAAAAGCCACAGTGGAATACACCAGCCAACTTAAATCACTATATCTTATCTGTATGGTAGAGAGTTGACAGATACTGATTTATGCTGTTTTCCCTTATTACGCTTTTATGTTTTACGCATATACAGCCAGGTGACAAATTAAAGGAAGAAGCAACATAAAGTTGTTGTTGACGGACTGTTCTTGCTGACAGTCAGATCACGTCCTGCATTGAAGTTCTCAGTCACCTGAGGAAGAGTTGCTCCTCTGTTTTTCCTTACGTATCACACCCATGCACGAGCATCACGGTCATCAAATGTGCACCGTCGACCACAATGTCCGACCCTATTTACCAATATCTTTCCCATAGATCTAAATGCAGGTGTCACTTTATACAGTGTTCCTATTGAAACACTGGCCAACTGAGCTGTCTGTGTGGCTGAAGCTCCTGCTGTCTGTGTCTAAACAATGAACCCTGTGTTAAAGTCACTTGGATCGTTTCCTTTTGCCATCTTTAACCAAAATCAGAATCCACTTGGCCAGCTCAACATATGTATACATACCACAGAGCGTGACTGGATGTTTGTATTGTACAGTCCAGTGCACCTGTGTGCATGAAAGCATCTACGTTCATTATGTTTCTCATTCATCTTTTCAGGTTCAATTTCTCACCCGTCTGTATGTTCAGAAAGGCAGCAGTCATTGGGAAACAACAATATGTCACATGAAAAACTAAATATTGTACTAAAGATTATATTAGCTAACAGTTTTAAAATAAGATATTTAAGTCTAATTAAACATAGATTACCACAGTATGACATCAGCAAATTGTCACCTTAATGTTTTCTAAAGAAAAGAGTATTTTATGGATTTTGACAGAAGCCAAAGAATTGCAGGCATACTAATAACAAAAAACGTCAGTTATATTGTTTGGCAAGAATCCTTTATTGAGCAACATATGGTAAACATATCTTGATAAAATGTTTCCTTGTAGAAGCGTAGAACTGCAAAAGCGTTCTAAGTTCAATGGCAGAGACAGATAGTGAAAAAGCTAACTGTTTAAAAGCACACATCCAACGAGTCAAAATTACCACAGAGTTAGATCTCTGTGACCCAGACTCAGCAAAAATGTATGCTGATAGCATCTAAATGCCTGTGTTTAGGGTTGGGTTGCCATCTGAAATCCACTAATCAAAATCTGAGATCATCATGCATGTTAACAAATCATGCTGGTTGTTTTATAAGCTCCGTGCGTCTTCTCTCAGGTGCCAAGCCCTCTCATTGCTTTGTCATACATGACGGAGTCGTGAACACCGTTAGGAGGTCCCCCTTTTTCAAAGACATCATCTTGACCGTGGGAGGCTGGACCTTTGCCATCTGGAAGGAGGGTGTCATGGTAAATTACCAGCAAAATTTCTGAAACGGGACCTGTCAGACTCACAGTCCAAACACTTTTTGAGCTTGACGGGTCTGCTTCCTCAGACAATGGATAAAAGGGGATTTGGAACAGGAAGGGTTCCGTGTTGAAGAGAAGCTTTACATTCTAATGCACCGGTTTTAATGCAGCATAACCTGGTGTGATCACTACGAGTTAAATCAAGCTATATTCTAGGCCATAAATTATATAGCTAAGCGATCATGTAAATCATACTGCTGTTAGTTGAATGAAATTAATTTTATATTTTTCAGTCCATAAATTATGTTACCATATTATGTAAAATCTCATTGTTATAGTAATTTAAAGTTTGTTCAATTTCATCAACAGAACTTCAATGTTAAAAAGTGTTCATGTAAACAGCTTTGAAAGGAAGACTTAAGTAGCAGTGGAATGTTCATACTCTAACTGGAGTAAAACGTGCCTTTGGCTCTCGTTGAATGTTTCAGGCCATACACGGTTCTGTTTGTGAAGTCTCTGTGAGGCCTATTGTTATGTGTTCCCTTCAGTCTTCCCAATTGTGTTTCAGAATGGGCCTATCATCCATTCGTCCTGCTCCGAAAAGAAGCGCACAGTGGGTTACTGGTCTCCAACGAGACCAGGGGTGTTCTTCATTGGGAAGGAGGACGGAAGCATCGAGGTGTGGGACCTGATGGAAAAGACCCACGAGCCCTTCCAGACACGGAGCATCACCACCGGCCAGATTACCTGCATAAAGCCCTGGATTGTGTCCTGTGAGTCACTTCATGGAAAGAGGCACACATAGGCTGACCTTTCCTGAATCGCTTCCCATCACTGCAGAGGCACCAGTGTGTTCGGTTTCAGTCATGCTCACAGTCGTGTGAGTTTTTCTGTGCACAAAGCAATATTTGAAAAATATACTTTTTTTTTTTTTTTTAGCAAAGAAGCACCTTTTAGCTGTGTCTGATCACTTTGGCACTCTACATATTCTAGAAATTCCATGGGTTCTCCGCAGTCCGTCAAGTAATGAGGTACATGTCTTTGGCTGGTACACAGTTGTCAATCACACTTACAGTTCGTTAGGTTGCTGTTAATGAAAATATACCTAATAACAGTTTGACCTTGCAGTATGTTTTAAAGTTCTAACTTCAAAGACAAAATAAATGACAGTAAATAATTTTTCAAAAGCAAAAACTAATTTTCTTCACTGTTATAAGAATAATAGAGGGTTGATTGCACAAACTTTTCTGCATCATATGACACTGTCTCGGTGAGTTGAGAAAGGTAAAACCTGATAGAGGAGTACTCTATCCACTTTCTCAATATTACTTCACAGGTTATGAATCAAACTATATGACGCACACTATACACCCTTTACGTACAGAAAACAACAACCTGGAGGATGATTGTACTAAAATGATTGTACTAAAAAGTACCAGAAGGAAAGCATCACACCTCACTCTGGATGTTCTCTCTGAATGTGGCTCCTTGATGTTGTGTTGTTTTATCTTTTTGAGCTTTTCAGCCGTTAGCTGTTCTTGTAGCCTTTGTTATCATCTTGCCCTCAGGAGTCCAGCATAAGGAAGTATTTTGAAAGGGAAGTGGAGCGGCAAGTCTATTTCAGTCAGCGATGGGAGATGAGAGCCAAGGAGAAGAGGGAGATGGAAGCTGAGGAGCAAAGGAAGAAAATGGTAAAAAACTATCAGCTTTATGTCTTAAATGTTCTTGCTGTATAAATAGGTCATACCAGTTTACAAAAGTATTAAATGAAAAATATTTAAATAGGTTTTACTGGTTTTTGAAAGTATAATATATAGTATATTTGAAGCACCGGTGTCACTTAAGCAAGTATACATTTTGCATCCTCTATTTAATTACTATTAAAACTGTAATGTTTCTTGTACCAGAATAGAATCATCATAAAATCAGTTGTCGTTGGAGTATATTATTAAAATTCAGAAGACTTCGTATAAGGAACTAGAATTAAGTTCATGTTTATCTCCTTCATGTTATAATTTTGTGCTAAACACGTATCACTCAGTTCCACACAAAATAGCTGAACAGGACTAAGGAACCTCAAGAATCTAAAAGCATCATGCCTAATTACTGTTTACAGACAAGTGCCCTTAAGCTTCACTTGCATAGTACATGGGTTGAAAATCTAAATTGCTGCATGAAGCAAAATATCAAGATGAAATGGAATTTAAGGCAGATGAAAGTTTTTTTTTTTTTTTTTTGTGTAACTGAAGAAGTCATATAATCATTCAAATGTACAAAACAGTCAAGGTGGCAACCTTATGCCCACAGTTTTGTGAAGTGGGTTGGCCCATCTGTTTAGCATTATTTGTGTCCCTTCATAAAACAGGAACCTGTAATGCCTGAGAAGATGGAGGAACTAATAGAGCAAGAGAAACGGGCTGAATACGAGGCTTACTTAGCAATGGAAACAGCAATCCTGAAGGACATGGGCCTCATTTCAGAAGGCAAATCAGACTAAATAAAACCTGTCACTGGACAAGTAACTAAGTGTAACACATGTCCGTGTTACATTTCTTTGTATATTATGTACATTTTCGTTTTGTTCAATTTTAGGCTCCGAAGATAAACTCTGATAGACTTTCTGTTAGTGGTGTAACATAACCACTGTACTCTGCTCTGTGTTGTTTTTATAATAAACTCTTGCTTGTTTCAGCTGCATGTACACGTTCGGCATTCATTTTGATTACAGGAATGGAAGAGCATGTCTCTTTCCACAAACACCTGCAAGTCGAACAGTTTAATAGTGTAATGGGCCATGCTGAAAAAGCTGTTTAAGTTTCTGATGTAGCAGCTTTAATGTCCCATTCCTTTTAAATTATTTAGTCATAATATACATTTTATAAACCATATGTCCACATTCAGATAATTTTGTAGTCTAAATGAAGAAACTAGTGATGGGTATATGATATATTTTGTGGTAAGTGTACAGTGGTTTGCTAACAGAGTCAAAATTTTGAATGAATTCTCCTGCTATCCATAACAGTGTCGTACTGATTCATACACCAGATGCTTTGGATAAATGAGTATTACCTCATAAAGAATGCAAAGAAGATCCAAGACCAAATTAAAAACTTTAGGTAATGTTTTACTTTAGATAAAATTTATGCAAATGCTAATTCACAGATAAATTCGATCAGCTCAAAACTGAGCACAAATTCATGCAAGTTTAAAGGTTACTTAAAGGGTCCTGCTGGTTGTTGCAGTACTGTCAGGATTGGAATGTTATATAATGTAAGTACAGAACTGACTATTGAGCAGTATATTTAAGGGCAAGTGCTGCTAAATACTGGCACAGTAGTTAACACCAGCTAGTGGTTAATATAAAAGAGGCCTGGGCTACCTCATTATGCAGCTGCCTGTTGCCAGGTTTTGTTTCCGCAATGTAGGTGCCATGTAAGCATTAGCAGGCTGTGGAGCGGAAATGAAGCACAGCGCTTGGGCTAATTAAACACTGTGTGGGTGACTTCACTCTTTCCATGACTCACCGCACTGCCAAAGGGGTCAGCGCAACAGATCCACTTGGCACCCGCAGCCAAGAGCAAGGAGGCATCCCCCTGAAATATCCGTCCCACATGGACCTGCTCAAATGATTAGCAAACAGCGCTAATGGACTGATGGCTGCTGTGCGTGTGTTAGCACTTGCTTTTTAAGGCACAGGCTGTTCTGCATACATGCCACATGTGTTTGTGACACGCCTGTAGCCACGGTTGACTTCTTCATGAATTTATGATGTCATTAAAGTTAATTTAAAAAAAAATGTTGAAGTGTCTCAAATTAAGCTCTTTGTGAGATGTGGCTGGTGTGCCTTGTGAAGTGTAAATCCTGACAATTAAGCTGGCATTCCGGTGTGGCAATGCCAATTCTTTGCTAATGTATGTGTGTGCACAATAGTGTTTTCAATCTATAGTCATTTTTAGTAGTATTCTTTTTGTATTTTACTACCATCTGACTGACACTAACTATAAAACAGTTCTTTTGTTTAGTGATTTCTGAGTAATGTAATGAAAGGATATTGCAAGTCAAACTGCTCTCTGTTGGAATTTCCATTGCCAGAAGCTTCAGGATCATAATTTGTACTGGGACTGCCCATTTTCCATTTGGGAAAACACCTGTACAATTGTTTTCCCCAGCTTGGAGTCAAGGAAGAAAACTTTCCATATTATAGAGCTATACATTGTTAATACTACACAACTGAATGTTTTTTAAAAGGGTGGTGTGGTGGTCTTGTGGCAATGTTGTTGCCCCACACCTCAAGAATATCTAATGAATTCATTTTCTTAGTTTGTTGCTTTTCTGCTGTAAACACTGAAAAATCAAGCCACATTCCATCTGTTTGCCATGCAATTCAACACACAGATTGGCAGATGGGTGACCATTCTTACCAGGTTCAAGCACCCTTTATATTTAGAACTGACTACATGCCCTTTCCTCTTTTGGAAGGAGCCGACATGGCTGACATCTCTGTGGCATATACAGTAGTTGTGTTAGGGTCAGCTGCTGACAGTGGCCACCAGTAATCTGATCCTGAGTCAGAAACATCACAGCCTGCAGCAAAACACAGATTTTAGCTCTTTTATAACAGCTTCTTCTGACAGAGCCCTGATGGAATTTCATATGTGTTCATTTTAAATAATATAGGCCTTGTCCAATTTGTGGATCCAGTCATTATCAAAATTGTTCATCAGAGCTGCAACTACACCATCCAGTTTACCTGACCATGACTCACATCCCCCCAGCTGTTGTCAACTATAATCAACAGAACCCCACATGTCCATCATTATTGTCATTTGGTGATTTATTAACAACATATTGCAAGGGGAATTAACAGGACACTTTGTTAGGAAGTTAGGGTATAATGGTCAGCCAGTAATTTTTTTTTTATACTGCTTCATCCTGTTAAGGGTCATGGGGAAGCCTGGAGCCTATCCCAGGACAGGGCACCAACCCACCACAGGGCATACACACACTATGGGCAATTTGGACGCACCAATCAACCTAACCTGTATGTCTTTGGACTGTGGGAGGAAACCAGAGAAAACCCACCAAGCACAGGGAGAACAT
>JABJVR010019819.1:0-37563 GCA_025773905.1 Chitala chitala
CCCCCCCCCCCCCCCCACCCCCCCCCCCCCCCCCCCCCCCCCCCCCCCCCCCCCCCCCCCCCCCCCCCGCCCCCCCCACAGATAAAGGGACACACCTTTTTTTTTTCTACTAAATGTTTGAGTGTGATTATATAGGTATCTGTGTAGGTATATGACTTTTCATGTCTGTAGGTCTCCTTTGAAGTGTGGCTTTTCATGTAGGACGACCCCTCCCCCACTTGACATTCCTCCCACAACTCTCTCTGGACATCCCGCCCCCACCTCCTTTTCAAGTTGGAGAATCTGTGTGGGGATCAGGGGAATGAGACTGCTCAGACTGCTTTGTGTAGCGGGAGGCTCACCTGAAGAGATGTCAGTATGCCGTGGCTGACTCTAAAGCATTACAGATATTCTGAGAGTGGAGTGCAGTGTATGAGTGACATTATAAATGCTGCCTGTGTACTGGAGTCCTCTTTCCCCTGTGTGACAGTGGGATGAGTAGGTGTGAGCTCCTCTTACTCCATCTCACCCATTCTTCACTGTGTAATGTCTGAAGGTCTGGTGGCACTCCAAAGTATAAAAGCAGAAGATCAGGAGTGGAAACGCACTGGGCTAGTGTGGGAGTTGGCTTGAATGTGGAGGGGTTGCTAGGTTTAGAGACATGAAAACGCCCTGAGAACAGTCCTCTGAAACAAGTTCAGTCTGCTCAAGGTGAAATGTGCAGTTTGGAATGCCGTGTGTTATTGACCTTACATGTTATTTATAATAGCTGATACTTATTTCTGATAGCAGTGGTATGCTTTTAATATTTGTGAAGGTTCTCATTCATCCAGGTCATGGTTATTGCAAGTGTTGTTCAATGGCAATTGGTGTCCAGCAAGTCCAGTCGCTGTTGAACACCACTTCAGATGTTTGTAATACATGGATTTCTTTTTTATACACAAACACCAGGAGGCGCCATTTTTCTGAGATATTAGTGATGTAGTATTTTATCCATGTGATTTATTTGTGTTTCTTTGGCTTGTCAGAATGGCATTTGGTTTAGTTATTGTATGCACTGCATAGAGATACAGACAAATAATTAAAACATGTGCATCGCTCTTATATTAGTTAGTATGGAAAGTCTTGGATAGTAGTGTTGCCTACCATTGATAGTGTCCATGTAGAATTTTGTAACAATCTTAGACTTCGTGTTTCCCAAAGGTGGTACTTTTATTGTTATATTATAATGACAATGATGATGACCATGTTTTGGGTAACTGGGAGAGATCATGTTGAAACAGTGTTGTGCAGTGCTTGTGTCAGACTAGAATTTTTCTAAGATGCAGTAGGGCTGAAGAAGAAGGTGAGGAGTTACTCGCATCCCCTCTCAACCCTAATGGGGACTCGTAGGCATGCCTGCTTCATGTGGCGCCCACCTGATGCACTTCCATCTCAACCACCTCTGTTAACTGATGTCACTGGTGGGCCAAATGCTCACTGGTGGCTAATTGATCTTATGTCACAAGCCTCCATTCTGTGCACCAAGACTAATGAACACAGACAGGCGTAGCCTGAGTTTGTGTGTGTGTGTGTGTGTGTGTGTGTGTGTGTGTGTGTGCGCGCGTGCGCGTGTGTCTGTGTGAGAGAGAGTTCTGTGTGTACCAGAAGATGATACTAGCCCCCCCACACCCCCCTGTCTTTGTCGGGAGATCCTGTTTCCCTTCACACCATTCAGATACAGGCCCATCGCCATCTGCTCAATGTCAAAACGTTATCGCAAACCACCTCCCCCAAGCCCCTCCCCATGTCGTTTTCCATCTAATTTAAATACGAAAGGGTGTGCTTCATTTGAGATGCGTCAAATGGAATGCCCTTGTTAGAGATTAGAAGCCATCTTCTGACAAGGTAATTGTCATACCCATTTGCCTGAAGGAGCTATCGTTTGGCAGGCCGTCATGGTTTACAGATGAAATAATCCTTTTCATTTTTTCCCAAGCACAGGTTGGGTGCCTTTGTGCGGTGCTCCAGACAAGTCAGATAAAATGACGGACCATCTAGTAGATCAAAACACTGCTAGAACTGGGCTCTTAAACTGAGCCCATTGTTACGTGTGCAGCAGAAGAGATTACAGTAATCTGCTCAACGGCTGCAAATTGCAGAGGAATTGCGTGACGTGTTGCAGGTTTTCTGTCTCTGTGAGTCTGTAGATGATGTTTCTTTTTGTGGTGCAGCACATGCTGTAGATGGGACATTGTCCGGGATGAGAGGGTGTGTGCGTCTGTGTGTGAGTGTGAGTGAGAGGGTTGGGGTGCATTCATTAATGAAGTAAATAATTCCAGTTCAAACAAGGAAATGGAATTGGAATTAAACAATTTACAGGAAACAGATTTGGAATTTATTTGGAGCTTCAGGTAGTGGAATTCAGTTCATTGAAACTTCCATTTTTTTTTGTTGTTTGTTAATATTTCTTTGACATTACATGTAGTGATATACATAGAACCCTTCAAATATGAATGGCACATTTCAAATAGTGATACAGTACATATAAAAAAACTTAATGACACAGGATTAGTGGTTTGGAAAATTTAATAAATGACTGTAAAATAAGTAAAACTGAGAATTAGAAATTAACGCAAGAGCAATGATGAACGAGTAGTATATAATTGTAGGAACTAGGAACAAGACAGATGCCATGAAGAGAATTTGAATATTTTGTTTATACTAGTCAATTATTACAAAATAGTTTTATTTAATAACTGGTACCACATGAGGTGGTGCAAGTTTGTACAACTTACTTCTAAGATGTATTTCACTTTTTATTGCTTTGAATAATCATTGTATACTGAAATTCACATCAATAAGGCTGAATCTCTGAGGTTTTAATATGTTGCAAGCAATGCAGCAGGGAACTCAATAAAGTTGGTCATTTGTTCAAATGCTTGCAACTTTATGACAAAATAACTTTATGACATCTGAAAAATTTATGGGGGGGAAAAATCACTATTTGGGTGAGTAAAGTATTACAGTGCAGGTATACTGTATATTATTGACATGTTAAATTGTAGTATGTGTTGAAACAAATGCTTGTAACTTTAATGCTAATTTACCAGTAAATGAATTATCTGTATGCCATAAAATAACACTAAAGAAAACTAATTTATATATAATACTTATCTCTAATTGGATATACCAGCAAGTGTGTTGTGACCGATGGCAAGTAAACATACCTCTTCTGATGCCGATATCTTTGTAGATATGGATAGGACTTAGGTGTCCATAAATGCCAAAAAGCTTTACTCTTTTTTTTGGTGTTGAAGTGCAGCCCTTTGTGGTGGTAATTTTGGTGCAGAGTTTGTCAGCATTTCTTGTCTATCAGAAACTTTGATGTTACGTCTCTCCCTATGAAGTCACCATGCAGTCCCATCCATGCACCAGTCGGGTTTCAATTATGGGTCCGGGATGACAGCTGGAATCAACTACCAGTCTCATGCACAATTTCACACATGCAACAGCATGAAAACAGAAGCAATTTTATCTGCATTGGCAAGCAACCAAAGATCGACGTTTTTTTTAGTTGGATATGACATCCTAAGCTTTGTAAGTCTAGTTCATATGTAAATTAAATCTGTGTTTAAAATGGCTTGGACCACAACTAGTACAAATAACCACTTGAAGATATCATTGGTTGGATCTATGAACAGATATACTATAATGCTTTCAGACTGCACTGTGGTTATTTGATGTTGTAGGAACTAATTCACCAGAATGGTCCTACACAGAGCTCTTCTGAGAAATTTCAAAAATTTCCAGTATTTGCAGTTAAATAGGGATTCAATATTTCAGTGGTAATTTTGCAGTGTAGACTTCGTGCACAAATCAGGTGTTCAAAACATTGCAAGGTCATACACAAAAAGCTATCCAAAGTTAGTCAGACATCTAACCAAACTAAAGCTTTGCTCGTCTTACATGATTTGTAAAGACTTCAAATATGCATCAGATTCACACCACCACTTGCAGTCGGCCAACAGTGTGTAGTGAAGTCACAGGAGTGTACAAACCATGTGTCTGATCAGTGACACAGTGATTCATGCTACATGATCTCTTCCTAGGAGAAATTGCAAATGATTGACACTCAGTGGCGAGAGCATGCATGAAGAAACTTGTTTTCACCCTTGCTCCCCAGTGCAAGCAGGTCTCTTTGACACCTCAGGTGTGAGCTAAAAGTGTGTGCCATGTTTAATTGCTTTGAGAGAACATGCAATTTAAAAGTATAACATTCCCTTTTGCTTTATTAACTTCATAATTTCATCCTTCAGCATTGTTCTGTGGCAGTGTTTTTGTTTTTGTACATACACACCTCATGTGGATGCATAGCCTCCTGTCCAGCAGTTTACTGGACAGTTGATATTTATTGGAGAATATCTGGATTAAGCACCGCCCGGTTCAGACGCGCTTCGCTACAGCACTCAGTGCATGATTTGTTTCCATTGTTGTCATCCTGAAGAACCACTCACAGCATCTTCTCAGCTAATTATGCTGAACGGTCTTCAGGAGGCAAAGAATTACTTTGGGCAGGAAGTTCTGCATATCTGTTACCAGTCACCAGACACCAAGAAAAAGTGAAGATGCATGTTTCATTTTAATGGCAGATGTGACAGATACCCCTCTGGTTTTGTCATATTTTAGATGTGTTTGGTATTCTAAAAGTCTGCGCCTTTTTGCGTTTAGCCTAAATGTGTAAATATGTCCTGGAGGTTTTGACTGGCATAATGCTGCAGACCTGAATGTAGTTCAGCTGACCTCTGTGCCTGGCAGCAGGGCATCAGTATGTGTGTGCGTTTGTATGTGGTAAGACTTTACATGGGGGTCCAGTGGGGCGACTCATTTGGACCTTCATAAAGCACACGTTCTGCTAATTTATTGTTGTTTACTTACAACCGAAGTGCTCTGAGATGTGATTGTTTATCCACGTGCCTCTCCAAGTTTACAGAGGAGATACAGTGGCCTCAGCTTGATTGTGCTTATCCCAAAGTGGCTGGGATACCATTCCCCCCGTAGGACATAAATGCATCCCCTACCCCCCTTGGAGAGACAATATTCTTCATCCCTCACCGGTTGTGCTTTAAAGCACTGCAAATATAATTAACTGTTTGTGGTTGAGCAGGCATAATATGAGGGCAGACCATAAACCCAGTGTTCTTAAATGAAAATACTGCTGTGTTTAGGGAAGAGATGAGGCAGCTATAGAGAGAACCCATTATTCCAATTAAGTCAAGATAATAGCAGGAGCTCAGATGTGCATTAGTTCTACATGCTAGGGGAGATGACAGTGCTAATCAGTTCTGCAAATGTCTTGTGTTTAAGTTTGCTACTGTTAGTACTAGGTCATGTCCACTGGGCCATCATAGGGTGGTGGGAAAAACTACCTCTTTTCAATGATGGACATTGGTGTGAGTAGATGATTAAGCTGGGTATTCAGCACTATAGGGAAAGACAGACCTCCTACCTTTTAATGCAATTTTTAAAATGTTGGTGGCTCAGAAGAATTAACGTGAGAGGCTATTTATATGTGAAAGGTAGATGGTATTTTGCTGGAAGCTATTAAGGTAATTGCATACTCCCATGTGCTTGTTCGTGTACTTGAGTGTCGAGAGATGTGCAGCCCCTGGTACATTCAGATTTGTTTTAAGCAGAGGACCCCCCCCCCACAGATAGTGGTGGTTTAACATGACAGGAGGGACGATGACCTATAAGGCAGGTAATGTGCACAAGTTCTGGTTTAGAAAGCAGACCTTTCTGTCTTATCTACTGCTGAGTCAGTTAGTGATCTGAAGGATTTAAGGAGATGAAGGCTGGGGATGTTAATGTTGCTCCAGGAGGTTTAATTTAGTCATCTCTGGACACCCCCCAACAGTGTCTCTTTACCATCTTGGATGATGTTCAGAACAAATGCAGCTGCTCATCCCTGCAGACAGAGAAAAACGATGATCAAAGAACACTGTTCATCAGTGACTTGGATGTTTCTTGACGACTTTGCAAAAAACGAATGAATTGTGTGAGCGTGTGAGCAGTATTTACATTTTATGAGAAACTGAGACTGGCGGTTTTATTAACAGTGGAGAAGAGTACTTTTTGCAACACTTGCTCGTTTGCGTTATGGCTTTGGCAAACCTCGTGTGCACAGAGTGTCAGCTTCATTGTGGATTACTGCAGTTGGCAGGATGCTCGCTTCAAACACAAATTGCTTTTCCGCCTCTTGGATTCTAAGTTCTAATGGACTGCGTAACTATGGCAGCAAATTGGATGATATTCACTACTGTTTTTTGGTTATGTCAACTAAGGGCCCATTTCTGCTTGTTGTCGTTGTGCTGAGATGACAGAGCAAGATGCTGGCAGACATTTATCACAAAGGCCTCTCCAGCTTCATTGCGACAGGCCATATTTCTTTCAACTTGTTACGGCTGTGCTTCATAACCATTGTGGTTATGCATTTGCATACAGAGCTGCTGTTAGTTTTTTTTAATACTCAGCTTGCTTTTTCACAGCTGTCCTGGGCTGGCTGTTGCCTGGTAATGAAGACAAAAAACCATCTTCACTTTCAATTATAAAACCAGTGTAAACTCTCTTCATTTGGACTTACGATACGTAATGGTTAGCTCTGAAAAAAGGCCAATTAGCACACACACCAGCTTGTCAAGACCAGGCTTGTTTTGTTGTTGGTTTCCTACTGATTTTGCAGTTTTTTTACAACTTATGCTTTAACACTTGTGATAATGGGCCTGTGTCAGGTCTGTTTCCATTATGCAGTAAGTATTTTGTTCTGTCCCCTACAGAATAGCTTTAATATGTGAAGCAGGAGCTGCAAAATGACTGCATGGGGAAACAGGCTGTGTTATGGATAAGGTGACTGACTTGCAACCTGAAGGGTGTGAAATTTGACTGAGGATCTTTGCTTGTTGTACATCTGAACAGGATTCTTTACCAGAATTACCTCATTAGGACACAGGATAGGATGGGATGGGATAGTGGTTTAATTGTTATTTCAGCTATGTGCAGTTGGTACAGTACACAGTGAAATGAAAGAACGTTCCCCCAGGACACCGGGTGCTACATAAGAACAATACAAAAGGACAACACGAGACTATTACTAGAATATATGGGATGCAAAAAGCAAGTAATAACAATTAGCTACCACAGACTATATAGTGCAAACAACACGATATAAACATAACACAAGATAGCAGTGCCGACCAGACACAGTTCTGTGCAAAATACATGGTTGGAATGTGCTGTGTATGATTATCATAAAAGTGCAGCAGTGTGGTGTTGGTGTGTAAATTAGTCCTTTTAGCAGTGTGTGAGATTAATGAGAATTCAGGAGTCTTATGGCTTGGGGAAAGAACCTGTTACATTGGCTGCGAGGGCCCGGATGCTCCAGCACCTTTTGCTAGACAGCAGTACAGTGAAGAGTTTGTGTGATGGGTGTGTAGGGTCACCCACGATGCTGGTGGCCTGGCAGATGCAACATATCACACAAATATCCACGATGGAGGAAAGGGAGACCCTGATGATCATCTCAGGTGTCCTCACTACCCACTGTAGGTCCTTGCAGTTCAATACTGCGCAATTTCCAAACCAAGCAGTGATGCAGCTTCACAGGATGCTCTCAGTAGTCCCTCTGTAAAACTTGGTGAGGATAGGTGGAGGAAGATGGGCTTTCCTCAGCTTCCTCAGGAAGTAGAGCTGCTGCTGAGCCTTCTTTACAATGGAACTGGTGTTGAGGGACCGGGAGAGATGGACACTGAAGAATCTGGTGTTCTTTACGATCACAGAGACAGCATTGGTGATCAGCTGAGAACTGTGACTCTGTGCTCTCCACACCCATCTCTTTGCTTTTATCTATATTCAGAGACAGGTTGTGGGATCTACATCAGTCTGTTAGTCGTTGCACCTCCTCTCTATAGGCTGACTCATTATTCTTGCCGATGAGACCTACCATAGCTGTGTTGGTGATGTGGTTGGAGCGTTGCGTAGCTGCACAGTTGTGAGTCAGTCGTGTGAACAGTGGTGGGCTGATTACACAGCCTTATATGGCTCAGTGAAGTGATATCTGCTAAATAAACTGAGTTTTAGAGTTTGAGATCTTGAGTATTTTAAAGTGTCAAGTAAACACGTATTTATTTCAGTGAATAAAATTAATTGCGCTGGTCTATTACTGGTTTATTTTTCTCAAATTTTTGACCGTCTTGACCCATTTTGAACACAACAAAGCACTGTGCAGTTTTACCATGTTTAGCTTGAGGGCTGGCTTATTATTTACTACTGTTAGTTTCTTTGAAGACTGGTCATGTTCTCCATGAGGCCTGAGAAACAGCTCTCAGCCAAGTAGAACAAGTTTACCTGGTGGCAGGAAGTGCATGAGTCCATATACCTTTGTTGTTACACCTAGAAAGGATGCAGCGTTGGATGAGGCAAGCTGTCCCCTGATCTCAGAGTAGCAGAGCACATGAGGCCATCATGATGCCCTGTGTTGTTGTCTTCTGAGGACCTTGAGGTCCTGTGTGAAGAGCAGATGATCAGTGAGTGAAGGGAGAGGGACAGGCCTGCAGTCTCAAACCCATGCTGTACAGAGCTTACAGTGCTGTCCTCACTTACACTCTTTGGCCCTTTAGTCTACAATTTATTTCTAGCTTACAAGAGTCAACTTACATACTGTTCAGCTCCTGTCACATTTCAGGAAATGGGAGCACGGTTTGAGTCTAATGTGCAAAGGGGTGTAATACAATGAATAGGGTACAGGAACATAGACCGAAGGAACAATGCTAAGAAACAAGATCACAGAGTCAGGTACCTACAGGGAACTTGCAAAAGCTTACAAAATCTTAACAATTAGCAAAGGACAATAGACAAACACAGGTTTTAAATAGAAAGGAGTAGGTGATGGGACATGGCTGATCATGATAATACAATTAACTCAGAAGCCTCAAGTGGGAAAAGAATGTGAACGTGTGGAGGAGAAAAAGAAATGGCAACACCTAGTGGCCAGGGTGGCCACTACATGTGCAGGACAGGTCAGCTCCACAGACACTAATTGAACCTTCGACTTCTTGCACAAGTATAGTTTCTTCAGCTTATCACATCAAGGTCTAATCAACAGTGATCTTTTTTAAAGAAAAGTCAGTGTTAGTAATTTTTGAAAATAATGTGAATAACATAAGCAGGATAAATGCTTTAAATTACTTACATTTGACAGTCTGCCTTATGGTTTAGCTATAGCTGTTTCTTTTTGTACCTGTACACATGCTGCTTTGTGTGTGTGTGTGTGTGTGTGTGTGTGTGTGTGTTTGCACATGGCCCACCTGTCAGCCAGCCTCTAATGCGAAGTGACAGTCGCATGATTTCAGCCACTGGAGGCCATCAGGTTTGTGTTTGTGTCGTCAAATGCAGCCACTGCCTGAGCGCACTGTTCTTGTGGCTATCAAGCTTTGAACGGGAAAAAAAATGTGTCTGTGTGTGTGTGTGTGTGTGTGTGTGTGTGTGTGTGTTGGGGGGTGACATTCCACAGCCTGTTCAGGCTTTTTAAGAGTCAGCATGTGTTTTGGAGAGCTGCCCCCCCTACACAGTTTCATTTCCAGCACTTTCCACCTTCATTGTTGTTATTTTTGATTTGCTGTTGGCTTCCAAAATATTCATTTACACACTCATTAAATCATTGTTTGGGTAATGTGTGTTAATTATTGTTTTTTGTGTGCCTATTGTTTTTGTGAGTAGCTTGGTGTCCTCAAACCAGATCGATGTGTTGCTGCCATGAGGTTGGCTGCCAGTGACAGCACAGTGAGCTCAGCTGGAATGAGGGATTGACAGGCTGCATGTGAAAAGAAAGAAGTGAGGATGTGCAGGGAATGGAGTAACGCTGACATTCTGCACAGCTGAATGATTGACCTCTCACATTTACCTTCCCCTGTAACCATTACATTTGGATGTTATAGGCACTTTAAATCTATTTGAAAGTCTAAGGCAGTCACTGTGTGATACAGGGGTGGGGGGTCTATGCACAAACACCGTGGTTTATGTATAGACATACAGTTCTGCTCATAAATTCACACGCCCCTCTCATATACCTGGCTGGCATGGGTAATTTGTGCAATTTTGTTTAATATTGCAATTAATGTAATCATTCATTTCAGTGTTATGAGTTCTGCCCAGGGGTATGTAAATGTATGGGCAGTACTGGTTACACGCCTCCCCCAGGCCTTTGTAGTGTAGACTGCCATCCTGTCCTGCTGTGTTGACTTACTCACTGTGTGTCTCTTTCACTTGCGCTCATCTCCATTTCACCCCCTTCCCATTAAATGCGTTTATATGCATTACTACCTGCAGTCTTAATAGCTCATAATGACAGCCCCTCCCCAGGAGGCGTGCGGGGGCTTAGTGTGTAAGCAGCGTTAAACATGCCTTTGATTACGCCCGTCTGGCCAAGGCCGAGAGCCAGGCACTCAGATGCTAAGGCAGGAGAACGCGGCTTCCTCTGTGTGTTTGTCTTGGAGTGTGTTTCAGACGCGTACACAATGGGCTGTCTTCAGAAATCCTTAGCCCTGTTGGCTTCTCAGTGTTAGTAAAGGAAGGGGATTCCTTTAAAAATTCATTCTTATTGGGGCATTTTTTTTCAACTGTAGTGTTCTCTGCTTTGTGAATTAGTTTTGTCTGGCGATCATTTCCAGAAATGCTGGGGTAAATTTAGCGCAGTGGTTATGTTGCGATAATCACACCATTACTGACTGTAAATATGTAATGTGCTCCACCAAGATGCATCCTTCGTTTTCATAGATGTTTTTATTGTGTGGTTTCCAGCATGGTGGATTGTGACTGGAATCAACGCCCTACGATTTGTGGCTTTGCGTGACGGAGACTTTGCCTCCAGTAGTTCTACGGCGACACTGCAAACTGCATTTCCAGTTTGCTGAGGAGATAAACTCTCTTCAAATGACATTATGCATGCAGTTTTATTCTATAGCTTCATGGGACTGAAGCTATTTTTAGGGGATTAGTGTTCCCAGGGGTCTGCCATCAGGCAGATGCTTTAGACTCTTGCTTTTCAGGTCCTCCTGCATGTTTCCTTTATGTTTGCTTTTATATCAGAATTGTTTTTGGGAGTCTGTGGTGTGGTAAAACGATGAGCAGTTTAAATTAAAAGACCATTACATGAATGAGAATTCATAAGTACAATAAAGCCATTTTTAAGATTCTAAATTAAGAGCTCTACCCTTGGGAGGTGGATATTTATGTTTCTTTTTTGCCTATAGCCTCGTAAACATTGTCACTCATTGCACGTACTTGTTTAAAATACAGTCAGCAGTTAAAGGCAGTCTCTCCCACCCAACACCTCACAAGCTAAGCTCCCACAGCTTATGATATTAGAACATCATCTCATGGAAATTAGTTCTGGCGACTTGGGCTGTCTGTTTCGCTAATTGCACAATCTCTGTTTTGTAAACCTTCCAGGCATCTGCTGACTTGTGTGTGTGTGTGTGTGTGTGTGTGTGTGTCTCTCTCTCTCTCTCTCTCCATCTGCCATGAGGCTGATGAAGGTAATTCCAGAAGAGCATGACGCTCATCACTGTCCATGTGCGGTTCCCACGGTCGGCCTCGCGAGCTAAAAGGGCTTTGGTAGTGCTGAGCCTGGTGAAACTGTGCAGTTCACAGGAGCACGGGTGCGAGAACTGCATCCTGCACATGCCGGGATTGTCCACTCACAGGGGCAATTTGGATAGATTTGAGCTGAGGAAGAAAACAGGAGCTCCGCTGTGTTGCTAATACCTAGCATCAGTCTCCAGGCCCCAAAGACATAATATCTTACATCAGCCAATTAACACCTCTCGGATGTCTTCTCCTGCTCGTTGTGCAACCCTCTCTAAGTATTCTGAAGGTGTAAACTCTCAGGCATTGTCTTTATGTGAAACAGCAGAACCAGGGAGCCAGAGTGCTGTAGGCATTTAAAGATATTATGTTAAACGTCCTTCAATCATCTTACACATCTAGGAAGCAGCTCTGATGAATCCCAATTGGTCTGGGTGAAATTATTGCATTATTAAGGTTTCCTTTTAAAAGTCATAATTGTCTGCTCTTTTTGTCCTCTTCATATAGAATCTTTCACACTTTCACAGTAGCATGGTCTCCTGTTTGATATTAATGTAAACTGTCACTTAGATTGAAGCATCTTGCTTAATTGGTGAGCTTTTTACACACTCACTCACTCACACAGTCTGTGTTTGTTCTGCTTGCAGAGAAAGCACTGAGAGACGATACTCAGAAGTATGTTGAGCTCTTGGAGGACAGGCTGCACAGGTAAGTGCATCCTGCTGGGAGCCGGTGGAAGGGGTTCACAGTCAGGGCGGGGCACCTCTTCTCATTCTGTCCCCACTTTTCCTCTCCTTGTGACTTTGTAGAGTGGCACTTAGGAAGCCCGACAACCTTTTCACTGCTGTTACTCTTTTCGTGAATTTAATCATTCAGGTTGTGCAGTACCTTTACAAAAGACCTGGCTACGAAGAAGAGCAAACTAACATTTTAAAAGCTGGCAAGTGACAGTGAATGAGCTACTGGCTACTGACAATAGTGTTGGAACCTGATGTTGGGGGGCGCAAAAGGGCGGGGGTTGGGTCTGCCGAGGCTCTGCGAGATGAGGCATGTTTACCGCTGCCGTGCGCGGCTGCGTTTAGTCTCGAGACAAAGGTCTGACCGTGCCCAGCGGCTGGAGAATGGCCTGACATTTACCCAGAGATGGTGGCTGAGCGCAGACTGCAAACAGGAAGCAAGAGGGCTCCAGGGTCTCCAGGCTCACTGCTGCTAATTTAATTATTAAATGTATTGTGGGTATTCACCTTTTGGATTACAAAGGTTTAGTTTGTTTTGTGGTGATTAAAAGCTGGGTGTTGCCATCTGGAGGCCCATTAGCATATGATTGTCTGTTTTGCTGGCGTGATGGATGTGTTGGCAGAGGTGGGGGGGATGGTTGATGAACGCCAGGGTGGCGTGATGAGTGGAGATCTGGAGATGTGATGCATGGACTGCCCGGCTGGCTGCTTTGTCCTGGGCTGTGCCGCATCATCACCGACTGAAGCCGTGCAAACAATGTGGACACCCCCAGCGCCCATCCCCAACCAACTGTCAACTGTGAGACCAGGTGTACATGTGGCATTTACGCCGCCCCCCCCACGACTTTCTGTTAATCTTATTTGAAATTTTTTACAGCTGGATTTGTTTTTAAATTTCAGTTGCCTCTGGGCTGGTTTTCTTTTTAACTGAGTAGTGAAAGCATTCTGCGGTGTGTGTGTGTGGCACCTCTGTGCTGCTACACCATAGTTCAGGATTAAACGCTGATCCATCCAAATGTCCCTGCTGTGCACAAGTCACTGTTAAACAGCAGGGTGCTCTTTAATTCTGCAGAGCATCAGAATTGTCCTCCAGGGAGCTACATGTCCAGCACAGTCTTTTTGTCGGACATGTGAATGATCTGTATTTTAATATGGTAATGTCATGTCTCTGTTACACAGGCCATGCAAACAGTATAAGGAAATCATCATCCCACTGCCAGCCTGTTTTCCTTTTCATCTGCATTTGATAACCACGCCTCCCTCTTTCCCCAACTTATTGCCAGTGTGCGAGGACAGCAGCGCACCCCATTTGTGTGCTTTGTGGAGCAGCACGCGGGCCAACAGCAATTAAACCCTGGGTGCGTGCGGTCACTTCAAGATCTCAGCTGCTAGCCGCCCGTGCTGATTGCTGTGGCTCTCTAGGCGTCACCTGGGACACGATGTGTAATGAGAATTGCTGCTTTCTGCTCTGCGGGCAACACCAGCCAGAATGGAGGGCACTGCAGCCAGTGATGCATGATGGGACACCAGGAAGCCTCAGGCATTTTGGTTATCACACGCATGTAATATGTGAGATGGTTTTTCTGTCCCAGCCCTTTTCTGTTAAAAAATTTCTTTGTTATAAGCTAATGGGAAAGGCCTAAAATAGTTTATGAAAATTGCAGTGTGTTATTGCAATCTCTGCTTCATCCTGCTTAGCTGACTGGTTCCATGAAGTACAAAGCCCAAAGTCAATTAGGAAGGTGAAAACGTCAGCATTAATGACTCATAGTTATAGTGGCCAGGTCAGCCAGCACTTGGAAAAGAGGCAGTCGGGCTATTTACGTTCCTGTTGCTGAGTGTCAGAGTGTGTTTCCTGTCCGCCAAGGAGCAGAGCTGTTGTAACGGCCTTCTGTCACATGGCCGTTTTGTTGCTTTGCGTTTTGATATAGCTGTCACAGTCCACACAGAGTACTGTGATTTCTGCTTTGTGGTGCTGACTGTATTGGCGCACCAGGATGAACCGGAGCACGTGGTAACAGTGGTAAATCAGAGTATGAAGACATTCCAGAGGTGTGAGAGCTCACTACATCAGACATGGCATTTCAGAGTGGGGAAACTATTCTCCTGGGTTTTTATTTCCTTAAAGACTGGAAGGGTTGTGTGATACATGCTGATTGCATGAGCGGCATCTACCTAGATAAGAAAGAGAAGAGAGGAAGGGAGACCGTTGGAGTTGCACCTTCATTGTGTCTCATCTCCTTGAAACATGAGCTGGAAGAATAACACTGTCACAGACCATTTCATTGCTTTAGCCATTCAGAAGCTGAAACCTGCCTGTGATAAATATTAAATAGGGTTTTATCCATTTTGGCATCATTTTGTGCCAAGTGGGCATTGGGGGGTTTGGAGAAGGGGGTGGTATTTGGAGGTGAGCTACCATTGTTGGCTTAGAGTAGACAAGTAGACTCTTTTTAAAGCAGCTTGGTTTCACTGGCTGGGGGGGGTGGATGTCTGTGGTGTGGTTTTAATGCCTTGGCTTTGTGGATTGTGCCTTCATATTCATAGTGATGGGACTGCCTCTGTGAGATTGGGACAAGGGTGGGGAGGAGGTCTTGGCTTTCCTGGCTGAGGGCAAGTCGGCCGTCCCTACTGTACACTGGTATTACTTTTAAGATTTATGGAACAGGGCTCAAAATAGCTAGAATCCTTCAGCATTTCATATAAATGTGTGTTATATGCTCTTGCTGTGCGGTGTACTGTATGTTCAGGGCTGTTATGATTTGCAGTTGGAATTTGGTGGGGAGGTATGTGCTGTTTAAAATACTGGTCTGTGGCAAGAAGGTGTTCTAATTTTTTATCCCTTAGTTGGTTCTTTTGTTGCATGGGAAGGTGTGTCACGGGGGCAGAAGAGAAATGAGTAACAGGAGGATGAGTAACAGCCGGCCGAGAAGATAAACAAACCCTAAGACTGACCCATCTGTCCCAATTCCTCATCACTGCTGGATTTTGAAGTCTTTATGGTTCATCACAGAGCTGGCATGTGTGTCATTTTTCTTGAGCTGAAGTCTGTTTATGGAAACTGAAGCTGCTGTTGACCACTGAGCCAGTGCATCTGTTTTATTCAACATAGGACAAATAAGTTTGGTGCATTGACTGGATCTGTGTGTGCTTTCTCAGTTCTCTGTACTTGACATGCAAGTGAGCATTGCCACAGTTTCTTTATGCAGGTGTGTTTTATTTTTTATGCAAAATTTTTACTTTATTTGCTGTACTTTCATAATAAAAAAGCTGAGCTGTCTCCATTTTAAAAAACCAAGTATTCAAATTCACTTGGAGTACAAAGGGGTGCAATATGGCCCTCTTTTAGGACAAATACCTTCCCTGTTATGTCGCCTGTACAGGTTAGAAGAATGCATGTCATTTCACATTTGCGCTCTCTTCAGCAGCTGTGGAAACCCAGCAGTGGAGCGGGTGTGGGAGGCTGACCTGGAGGCATGCCACCTACTGCTGCGAGGCCTGCAGCTCCGAACAACAAGTGTCTGTGAGCCAGAAGGAGAGGAAGAGTCCCCAGGTCTGCCTCGTGCCCAGCATGAGCCTGACTGTGCCATGCTCACGGCCCTTGGGGGGCGCTGGTGCCCTGATGCTGGCTTGCAGCACTCTGAATTCACAAAGGTAATGGCTCCCAGCTCACCAAGCTACACGGGATCAGCTTGTGTTGTGTAAAGTGTGCTCTAGTCAAAGTGCACTTGTTTGTTGGTGCTGTACTGTGCAAAGCATTTGAGCTCTTGGTACTGAGGAGAGATAAGCCCATGAAGATGTCCTGATGTAGCCTCAGAGCCATGCTTTATCTGCAAGTGAGACCTTTCTTAGCCTTTCCATTTCCTTTTTAGAAAGTGGTCGTGTCTATAATTAAGTACTGACGTTTAGAAAAGTACAGAGACTTTGTCTTGTTAGGCTACACTGTGTGTTTGTGTGTGCTGCTGAGAAAATTTGTTAAAATTATTCTGAGTGTTGAAACCAAGGGTGACTTGGTGGTCCTCAGGAGTCATTTGTAGAAAATCTCAATCCTTTTCAGGGCCTTCAGCAACCCCACCCAACACACACACACACACACACACACACACACACACACACACACACTTATCAGATGCACAATCACACTGGTATCTCTTGGCTTTCAACCCTTAGTGGCACTTTCCCACACTTATTGAAAGGTTAGAGTTGAAAACCGACTGCAGCTGCTCATACTCAAATACGTCCGCTTCGGCTGGGAGAGGTGAGTGGGTCAGCTGGAACCGGGAGCAGCGCCAGGGCAAACCACTACCACGGATGGAGATCTCTGTTTTCCCACTGCAGGCTGTAGGTGGAGTTCCCGTAACTACTGCTGTGCAGCTAAGAATGAAAATCCTGCCTTTTTTTTTTGCTTTTAAGGGCAGTGTCATTCCCTTGGACAAGGCCCTTATGCTTTGCACGTTGGCTGGGCAGATCTGTGCTTCAAGACAAATACACATCTCATTATACAAGTCCAAAATGTGGAGCAGAATAGCTGGCAGGAGAAGCAAAAAAAAATAAAAAACAAACATTAGCATGAGCAGCCGATGGCTCTGTGATACCCATGGCTGATGACACATTTTTCTTCCCAATCCTGCAGCGCTTAGGCCTTCTTTTACAACACGGAATCCAGCTCAGTTTGGGCTTCATTTCAGACTGTTGCATCATGTCATTTAAAATCTACAAAATTAGATAAATTTTCAGTTATAACAGTGTTATGACAGACCCTTATTTCCCCCTGGTCAAGTCTTTAGTTGAAAGTTATCTTCAGTGATGTGCTTAGGTGTCCCTTGGTATAAAAAACATTCTCCATTTCTCCAAGACTGTTGTTCCTGTACAGATAAGTCCTACATATTCCATTTTTTTATCAGTCTTAAGAGAATGGTGTAGGAAGTTGGGTTTATTTTTGTCATTGTGGTGTGAAACTCAGTTTAGATTGGGCTTACAAGCTGCAAGGTACAAGGGTGTGCCATCTCTCATTCTATGAGATAACCTGCACACTTGCCTGACCCAGATGCTGTTGCTGCGGTAATATGGTTGTGTGGCAACTTTCAGGTTTGGTCTCATGAGTTGCAGAGAAGCCTGTGCTCACAGGTGTGCGTGTGTGTGTGATATTTCTCACAAGAGTGTGTATGCTTCTGCTCACAGGTGTGTGTATGGCTGAGTGATGAGCAGCTTTTGGTTCATTGCTGAGTGTCTTCCCTGACTTGAATACAGGTTTTCTGTGGTTGCTTCCTCTGCGCGTAGAGGTTTTCCGCAGCTTTGCGTGATCTCACTGGTGCTGGGTGGGCTGGTTGTTCAGAGTAACTACCTAGATGGTTACTTGACTCGTGATTTTTGGTCACTTTGCGGTAAATGAAGACAATGGCTCTGAAATCCACAGCAGCCCTTCCCTCCACAGATGCACCAGTGCGTGTGTTTGAAGAGGTCAGGGGTAATGGGACGCATGACCATTCCTCAGTAATGCTGGATGTCTTTCCTGTCACTTGACCTTTTTGCTCTTCAACGTCCATAATAACAGCTATGCTGAGATTTAATTTTTTTCCTGCTTCAAGTTGTCTTACACTAACGTACTGCTGTTCCTCTGTAATGTCTGGGTAACCTGACCTCACCCTCTATCTTGCATGCCTGTCTTTTTTCCCCCTCTCTCTCTGTCTTTCTGGAAGATGGCCTTCACTTCCTAACCTACTCCACTCCCAACAAGAATTGCTAAGGTGAGGAGCCTTGACAGCATGGTCTGTCTGGTAGGGTGGAAATAATGCAGCAGTGTGTTTATCCAGAGGGAGAGGACTCTGAACCTATGGTTGGCTTAAAAATACCCATGCTGTAGTCTTCTTTAAGTGACTGATTTGGTTGATACCTATCTAATGGTTATGAAACCAGTTGCAATCAGTTTCAATACCCAGGAATGAACAGCTTGAGTTGTGGGGTATAATGGAAATGTTCACCAGTTGATGCAATATGTCTGCACAGAAGGGATAATGTATGTGTAATTAGAAATTCGTTGGAACTGTTAATATTATTCTTTGGCCTGTAGCTATGCTCAGTATGTGAACCACAAACAGAGATAATTTTCGTAATTGCTTCCTGGTTAGAATTTTTTTCTTTTATCTAACAGAATGCTTGGTGATAAGTTAAAACCATAACATTGTTTTCTTCTTGTTTATAATGGCTAACAGTTGTTTTCATAATGATGTCATATGTTTACAATAGTAATTGGATATTAAATAACTAGGTTTTATTTACATAGTTTTTTTCCCCCCCACAGAAATTAGAGGAGTTCCTTTTCTGCATGGAAGACAATCAGCAAGAGGTAAACTGGGATTCAGCTTCTGTTGATTTTTTTTTTTTTTGTAATTTTATTATATTTAACATTTCTTTTTCTGGGCTCTGAAGGGGTTTATCAGTTTAACACTACAGCTGTTAAAAACTTGTTGAAAATGTTGTTATACATGGCAGATGATTTTATCTGAAGACCTTGGAGTTCAGAGTCGTTCAGAGTCATTCGGTGTCGCATGTTAGCAGAACCTTATCTTCAGTCATTGGTTGTCTAAATGTTTATTGAAATTTTGGAAATTGTTAAAAAAAGTTAGTGCATAGCATTCTATGACATTTATCCTAGCTGTACTTAAAAAGGGTGTGTAAAGATACTTTGGTTCACTGTTCCTTTGATCATTGATAACTAAAATCAAAACTTCTGTAGACAAATGGATTCAAGCTGTTTTTATTGAGTTAGATGTGAAATATGGTGATGGAGCTAACACCCACAAGTGCTGTAACTTAGCAGTGTTGCACTATTTTAAAATGTTAATATAAAGTGCTACTGCCAGCTTTGTGGCTTCTGTCACAGTGCTTGATCTTGGAATATCTGACTGCATTTATGACGGACCTTAGAATGGCTGTCTTGACTTGAAAGGCCATCTACATGAAGCATTATGATTTAAAATGAAAACTGCTGTTTGCAACTCTATTTAAACAGAACTTTTGGAGCAAAAACACCTCCCAGTCAATAATTTTATGTTAATGGTTTTTGTAAATATTACCAATGAGAGAAGATCTCAACTAGGTTACAACCTGTGCCAAGAACATCACCACCTCCTGGCCGATGTAGGTTTACCAACAAAAAAGGGATGCACTTTTATACTATATACTAATATATGACATGCAGTGAAAATAATAAACATGTTTATCAGTAATACCACTGCTGGCTTTAGTTTATTTCATTAGTGATTATGACCTTAAAACTGAAACCTCCACCAGTCTGTGTCCTACTGTGGAGTAATTTATGGAAGCGGATTTGAGTGCAATTCTTTCTCATTGAGTCTGGAAGCTTTTAGCCACTTTCTGCAGTAAAACAGAGAAATTAATTATTCATTAGCTCATTCTCAAAGTGTTTATCCTGATATGTTGAAAAACAAAAAATTATGGGTTGCTATTATTGATTATAGAGTATGTAATACTTGCACTTATGAAATGTTTTTGTGTTTGACCATTGGAAAATAAGGTTTCAGCTGTATTTGAACATGTAAATTCTTGTTTGCCTCTAGCATTTTATATTTCCACATGGAGGAGGAAGTACATTTTCCCTGCTCTCCGTTCCCTTGGCTTTGACAACATGTGCAAGGCATTGTGGGAAGGTTTGCTGTTTTGGCAGCTCTCCTGCTGCCCTAAGTGACATTGATTAAAATTGTGTGGAAAAAATCCAACAGTGCCTCAACATGGTAGCTTCATCATTTTCCTTTTACCTTGTTAGGATTTCTTGGTTTGCAGTAATTTTCTCTTTCAAATTAAAGTCAGGTTTGGTTTCTAAAACCGCCAGAAAAGCATTGTAACCATGAAGGATAATATATGAATAGCATTTTCTGTACTCCTTCAGAAGATGCATGAGGAAAGATTGCATTTTGTTAGTGAACCCGACAGTAAAATAATACTAGAATAATACACGTCTCTCTTTTTTGGTCAGCAATACTAGAAGTCACATTATCCATGTCAGCCTTGGGAAGGCAGTTTGAGTTTAATAAATTATAAAATGATGCACATATTGCAGAGTAATAACTGAATGTGTGCTGTGCTATATGCTGTGATGAGAATCTCCAGCCTACTGTTTGCAGCAGCAGTACAGCCACATATGGAAATGGTGTATATTTCCCTGTTAAGAACATGGTTTTCCTGCCGTTTTATGGTAATCATGTTGCCTGTTTCTGTCTGAAGCTCCTTTTAGCTGGTACAATGACCAGTGACACATTTGTGCTTTGAAGCTGTGGACTCCTATGTAGTTTTTTGTCCTGCACGTGTAACCGGGGCAACAATAAAAAAATATATATATGGTCGTGGTACACTATTCCAAAATTCTGTAGATGTAACAGTCTATCTCTCTGTGTTTTTTTCACTGTGATGGTAATTAACATTCCACTGCAGATGGTTGTAATACATGGTGGCTGCTTCTACAATTGGGATAAAATGGCAAGTGTGGGTCATGGTTTTTGTGAAGTTCATAGTGTGCGTAATTTAACATGGCAAGAGGAACTGTTCTGTCAAGTTTATCTGCTATAAATTATGTGGTTGTGAAAATCAGGATTGATATAGTTTTGAAATTTTCATTGTCTTTTATTTTTATTTAGTTTAGCATGTCAGATTTCAGTTTTAGTACATTTAAAAGAGCATTACCACTTTAATTTTACCAAAATGATTAGTTTTAGTTTAATTTTCGGTTACATTAATTCTAGGTTTTTGGTTGCCATTCTAAAATAAGGTTGATATTCAAAAATATTTCTGCACAGAAATTTATTAAAACACTGTTTTGATTAACATTGGTCAAAACGAGGACAATACTGCAATACTGCATTCCAGTTCCCATTGAAAAATAATAAAATATGGGTGTGAATCACAGGAATATGATATTTTAATGTTGTTTTCTACCAAGCAGCATCACCCTTTTCTAATCCCAGTGTACAAAACTGGTTGACGATTAGGAAACTCGTCAATCGGAACAATTCCATCATTTGGCCAATTAACACTCTGTCTCCAAAAAAGTACATTTTTATGAGGCAAGATTAAAAAATACTTTTTTAAAATGAAATTATTTCTTATGAAATAATTTTTTTTTGTCATAAATTATAGTTTTAGATGTTATTTTTGCAAGATGTCTTTTTTATTTTTATTTTAGTTAACGATTGATTTTTTAAATGTCTACTTTTTGTTTTTGAGATGTTTTTATTTCCCAGATCAATAGCTCTTGTGTGGCCTACTCTCAACCCAGGTCATAAGACAAGTATTAAAAATTTAAATGACTAAGTAAAATGAGGATGATTAAATGTAAAATGAAGTGAAATTAGACACAACGTCTCTCATAGAAGTGAAAGCTAGTGCGAAAAAATGGGTTTTAAGTCTGGACTTCATTTTCTAATGTAGAAGCAGACCTGATACCAGATTTGCAGTTTTTGTACCTAAGCTCTGGAACAGCATAAGCACGATCACCTTTTAGCTTCAAACTTCTGTGACAAGCACAGCACTGCACCAGATATGCTTTAAGGCTATCTGGAGGACACTACAGGGTGTCAGCTATGTTTTCCATTAGCTACTAACCCATCTACTAAACACAACTCTGTATGTTTGCCTACAGCTCCACAGGCAGGTATTTACACAACTTTCCAAATGCTTACCAAATGTACTGCAGTACATGGTATAATCTGAAAACTGTTGCACATAAAATTTTATGTGGAAATTTTATGCTGTAAGTGAGTCTTTGTGTTAATCAGCTATGTGGCTTTTGCATGTAAAATGAAAAGTTTGTTAAACAGTTTAGTAACCAGGGAAACAGAACAATTGAGGCTTAGTATGAACATTGGTTTTTGTGTAGGACTTCATAACTGGGTTCAGGGGATTGGTAAATCTCATGTTTGCCATAGAAAATACTGGTAGGAGGGCCACTGAGTGAAAATTAAATTTATATCTAATTTGAATAGAAAATTATTGTGAAGTTCGTTTACTACCAGTACTGTTATTATTAAAAAATTTCATTGCTAATTGATTGGACAGGGTGTGGCAAATTACGTATGCACAGGTGAGATGAAGAAAAATTGGATCAGGGAATTTACAGGATAATCACAGAAGAGCCTGTGTTTCCTCACATTAAGGAGACAAGTTCTCTTCTCAGTCCAACTGATAGTAATGGCTACTGGTTTTGGGGACTAAAATTCAGTTGTGAATCTTAATTCATAAATTCATACATAAACACATAAGTTGAAGTGTAAAATTGTCGTCATACATGGGTACAAATTAGGTCACAGAGTTGGATGGGCTGCTTGCCCTCTCCATATGAAGCATATTGTATGCATATGCTGGATGTTGATTCATGTGGGGGTGACTTGCTATGTTATCCCCCCCTTTTCTTTAGGATGCGTGCAGCGATACCACAGACATCATGGAGCAGTGCGAGTCCATTAGTCTAAGACTTCTATCCCTGGAAGAGCAGCTCCAGGCTGCCCTGCTTGGACGCGACCAAGCCCTGGCACATATCCTTCTTACAGACGCTCTCCCAGCATGACTAACACCCATGCCATAGTAAGAGGGCCCCTTACCCGGGGTCTCTGTTGTGAACCAGCTGCAGAACGTAAGGTATGCTTAACACAAGCAGGCCAAATGTAATGCATTTGTAAGTTCCCTGGTCTCCTTGCCACAGTGTAATGTCATGTGATAGGAGGAGTTTCAGTGAGGGAAATGACAGGCGAGATCTGTGGGGTAAAAGGATGAGGTGATGGGGAGGTGGGGCTAGGGTAGGGAGGCATAGCCAGCAAGGCAGCAGGTGGTCGTCCCCGTTATGGCCGTCTGTTTCCTGCCTTCAAGGCGCCAGATCTTCCATGTTCCCCACAGGCTGTCTCTCTGCCCCACACATGAGTGGATGCTCGATTTCACTGTGGTGCACTCCTGGCCCTGGAGTTCTGAATAATGAACTGCTCTCCCACCGCCCGAGAGTGACAGGCCTGCAGGAAGGGGGTGCACATGTCGCCTTTTTCTCCGTTTCACTTCAGCTCATGGAAACTGGGGCTGAAACTGAGTCAGTTCCCCCCACTGTTTTACTGCCTGTCGGTTAAACCTTACCCAGCAGTAACTTCCCACTGCAGGGGCTGAGGTCATACTCTGTAGGGGGTGTTGCCACTAACCCTGTAAGCTTGCTGAAAAAAGTAAAAGAAAAAGATTATTTCCATTAATTTTTTGTAGAGTAGTTCTAATGTTTCTGCCCCGACGTACTTTAATCTTTTTTTAGTAAATAATGTCTTTGCATATGATGCAGAAATAGTGGCCGGATGGGGTTGCTATGGAAACAAGGGGGAAACCAGCACGTGCTTGCGGCTTTGGCAGCACCAACCACTCATTTTATGCGGGGGATTGATATAAGGATTTGCGCAAATTCACCCTGATGCAGAGCGGGCGTTTCATTATCTTTAGGAGCTCAGCCAGAGGGCGAGCTGAGCTGCGGCTCGACTCGTCCGGCTGCTTCTCTTCTATAATTCATGAAGTGCTCTTTAACGCCTGGTTAATTATGAATGAAGGCTATTTGGGTCCATTTTGAGAGTGAAAAGAATCTGACTGAGCCCATCTGCTGTGAAAGGCATCCCTTTGATTCAGCACTTAAGCCAGACACCCACGCTATTCATTTCTGTCTCTAAGCAGGTTAAACAGTTCTCTTTTTTTTTTTTTTTTTTTTTTAAAAGTACCCATCCGATTAAATAAAGTACATCAATTATTTAGTTTGCGGCAGTTTGTTTGGTCTGGCGCCTAGAGTAAAAGCCGTTACTACTTGTTAAATGTGCTAGTCGGACACATGCAGTGTAAATTAATTTGCCAAAGGAAATTTACTGCAACATTATCTGCCTTATGGTTGTAACTAAAGCCAATAAGCCTGGCTTGAGAGTCAGCCAAAAAAAAAAAAAAAAAAGTAATTCTTTTGATACGGGTTGTGGGTATCAGCTGATGCTGATGGTCAGTGCTGAGGTAGGGGAGAATGTTGGTGGGGGGAGGGGGGTGTTAATGTTTTGGCTCTCCTTAACTCCTGCCATACAGTCCCTGCAGCAGGAAGTCCAGGAGGTGAAAGGTACCCTGCAAGCCATGCTAAAGCAGCTGAGCGAACAAGCGGAGGACGATGAGGAGCATCGAGGAGAAGAGACGGGTGAGGTGGAAACCGGTGAGGAAGACGAGGACCCTTACTTTAGTGATAGCTGGGAGATTTGAATGCTGCACTGCTGCGGGTGACTACTCCTGCGTGACACCCCTCCTGGCCTGCAAAGGGTGTTGGAATGGTGGAGACTGTCATAGGTCACAACACCTAGTCACAACAGAGATGGAATGCTTTCTCATGAACCTGTCATTGCATGCTCTGAGACCTACCATCGAAATGTGGCGTATTACAAGTGTCACACTGGACATAAAAAGGGATTCCTTTCTGGGGTCTGGTATTTCAGTGTTTCTGGTACTACTCTCTTCTACATATATTCATGTAGCAGTACTGTATGGATTTGGTGTTACACGGTTACATTGTTCACAGAGGTATGTCATCCAAGTTGTAGAAACCAACTTTATACAACTGCAATAATGTAGTCGAGGCCCACAGTTACAGTATGGGATGGCATGTGCGCATCGTGTTCAGTGATGAGTCTGAATTACAGATGCGCTGAGACTGGTTTAAATGACCTACTGCTGTTTATGAAACAACCTCCGTTGTAGATTTTGACAACAGTTTTGACAACAATTTTATGACATTGAATAGCAGCAACATCTGTATGGTTGTCTTCTATAAATCCATTCACAATTTATACTCACTATTTTTTACATAACGTGTATGTAATGTGTTTGCACATGTGCCTGGAGGTTTTGTGGACTTTTTTTTTTTAAGATGTGGTGTGTATCTGCGGTTCTGTGTGTGTTTGTGTTTGTGTGTGCGCTGTCCTGTAGTGTGTTAATGCTGTCCTGTGTGCGCATTAACCAAGCACTTTGTGGCCCCTGAATGAACCAGCCTTTCTGGAGATGAAGTCTTATCTTTTCTACTGAAGCCCTCTTAACAGTTTCATTTCAATTGTCTCGATTACCTTAACTGTATGTTCGGCATTGTGGAATTTTCTATTTATTCTAAAATTTTGGATGAATAAAATATATGTAAACAAATTTTCCTGAATGTACACTTGGTTTTTTGGACAGAAAGAGTGCATTTAATTAAACTGGACACGGGTTTGTTAACATGCTCCATTATAATCCAACATCCAAAGGCTGATACTACACTAGGTCCGCAGGCTGTTTCATATTGTAGCCAAATAAGAGGTCTAGTTATCTGTGACTTCACTTCTACACATTCTAGCTTCATCATCCATCCATCCATCCATCCATTCACTATACTGCCTTATCCAATTCAGGGTTGCGGGAAGCCTGGAGTCCAACCCCAGGAAACACCATGGCCTCAGCACTTACATTTATAATAACTGCCTATCCACTCTGGTGTTTGAAATTTAATTATATCTAAAATAAGATAAAGTGATCCGCCACGTACAGAGCATACATGCACCTGCATTCCAGACAGGTGTTCAATGAACAGGGCAAATCAAAAGTATTCTGTGAGAGATAAACAGTTTGCTTAGGCATTAAAACATTAACCTTCCCTCTAGGTTCAGCTGTAATGCATGCAAATTGTGGCTACATTATATTTGGGGAGCATTCTGCTTTTTTCTTGTGGAAAAAAAAAGAATTTGCTTTCAATTATCCAAATATAATTACACAGGACACTTAAAAAATTACACGCGTGGTCGAAGAACACAATTTAATTACAACAGATTTGAGAGTGAAGGATTGACAAAGGAACACACTCTGTTAACAGCACGCCCTGTGTTAGTACTTCCTGTGTATGGTCAGTTACACTGGGAATGTGTGTGTTCATTTATACAAGTGTTCTTTGTGTTAGATATACCAGAAGTTTCCCAGCAGTTTTTGTGTGTTTCTTTGATTCTGCTCTAAGGGATTGGTTTCATTTTCAAGTAAAACAAATCTGCAATCCCCTTCTGCGTGACAGCGGTAACAGCTCTGCTTTTTTCACTCGTCATTCCGCAAGCATTTTTGAGATTGAAAGGCCTTGGCCATCAAAGCTATTAAATTCTTATTGCTTTATCTCTACTGGCTGATGTGCAGTCCTAAAGATTTCCTCAAATGAGCCAAAGCTTAAGCTGCTGTTATAGAAATATATATTACTTTAAGCCTGAAACTAAATCCTGACTTTTGACACATAAGAGTTACATACATCAAAATAGCTCCCCCTGTTTTGAGACGGGTAAGAATAAGGTGATTCTGTGGCATTCCTGTCTGCTGAACTGGTGGCCCACAGCTGTCGGTGCTTAGCCGCAAGCTTCCCACCTGTGCCTCCAGGGGTGCTGTTGGCATGAACAGCAAATGAAGCCTCCATCTCCACCTGCCCCTTTGCGTTGTTATGGAAGTAGCTTTCATCAAATGAATTTAATTTATTTTTGTATAGAGCCATTCACAACAGTGTTGCCCCAAGGCACGTAAAAAAATACAACACAGTGAGTGAATAACGGTCATGCTAAAACCAAATGACGATGGAGACGAACCAAAATCTCCTTATTAAGAAGAAAAAGAGTCATCTCCTGTGATGATAATGTTTATGAACTGTCCAACTCCCCAGGGCACAGTAGCATTACACTGTCATTTGAAAGCATATTTTGGAGGTGGGTACAAATTTTCCCATAAAGGAGGAGCAGCAGAATAAACAGTTGAGGCTGCATGGTTGATGGTTGTAAGTACAGACTGTTCCCAATTTACGGCAATTGTGACACATCACTATCTGTGCACACAATGAAAATGTTACAGAGAAAAACAAGTAAAAATTAATGTATAGAAGTCATATGCCTTACAGCGCTATGCTATTGAGTCTGCATTGAGTGTCATTTGACCAGGAAAGTCAAGTCAAAGCAAAGGCATAAAAAAGGACCAATTAGTTGCAATTTGATTGGTGGCAAGCCAAGTTCATTTTGGGTTCCCTTTTTTATGTGCTTTGCTACTAATATCTAAGTGATGTTCACTAAGAACCAATTCTGATTGGGTAATCTTATATCATTTTTTAAACCAAGGGATGCCAGTGTGTTATGGCTTCATACTGATTTTCTTTTTCATCACTCACAGTCACAGCACAGTGCATGCTGGGGAAAGGCTCACATTAAGTTTGTTACTGTACATCTACAAACATGAAGCAGTAATAATTTCATATCTAAATATATATAAAATATATTAAACAGAATACAATACTGTATGGCAGCACGTGCAGCCCAGATTCTCACACAGATAATTTGTCACTCCATCTCATTCTTACAGATATCAGTTAGTGGTACAATATCTCACTCTCATATGTGTTTCATTCTTTACCTTGACCTATTGATGGTAGAAGCTGGTATTGTCTACTATACCTATACCATTTACGACCTGGTGGTCCAGAACCTAATCCCATTGTAAATAGAGGACAGGCTATATGTTGTTCACTATAAAAACATGATGAGAGAAATAGGGCACAGATACATGTGTGCTAAGTATAACCCTTTCAAATCTAAACAATTATATTAGAACTGCCACATTTTCCAAGGAAGAATTCTGGGCATTTTCACCAGAGAGCTAAAGCAGATAATCCAGAGTGGTGATGTTTATGCATATGAACAAAACTCTGGCGCTTGTACAGCTCAGGTAAAGACACTGCATGGGGCACAATGACCTGCTTCCCTGGCAAAGCCTCTCTTACACAAATGTGTTCGTCAGACACGGCAACAGTGACACCTTGTTCCTGCCTTTCTTTTTGAAGAAAAGAGTTTGGAGATAAAACAGTGTTTTTTTGTGGTGGTGATAACCCCATGCCACAACATCAGATGAGGTAGCCTGTATGCCAGCATCTTTTAGCTCACCTTCAAGTTTCAAACTCTCGACTGAGTGGAAGTGGCAGGAAACTGGCCTCAAGAAGCCTATCTGGCACTGGAAGCAAGAAGGATATCCATTCAAACAGCTTAGCAATGTGCAGCTTGCACCCTGTGGTGGTTCCTCTAAAAAGACTGCACCTGGGGGGGTGATAAGGGGGTAAGAGATTGTGGGGAAGGGGGGTGTTTTAAGATTCACCTGGAGAGGGATAAAAATGACATAAATGCCAAATATAGCAGGCATATGCATCTGGAGTGGCAAACAAGTTAACAGTATGGAGAAACACCCTTTCTGTACTGAAAGCTGGTCTGTAACATCATTATAGCAACCCAAGCCAGAGTCAACCTGTGCATTATTTCTTTAGGTAGCAGACAATTTTATCCAAAGCAATTTACAACCTCCCACATACTGTATGTGTCACAGTGAGACAGTAATAAGTATCTTGCTCCTCAACACAGCTGTGGCCTGGGATTTGAACCAAGAAGCTTCTGCATCCCAGCCTACTGTTCTGCCCATTGAGCCACCATGCCACATCATCATTTCTATTTTTTGAGGAAATGAGTACGAATCAAAAACATAAATTAAACGATTGACTCTTAGGTCTGTGGTGGGTTGGCGCCCCGCCCTGGGTGTCCCCTGCCCTGTGCCCTATGTGTTCTGGGATGGACTCCAGGCTACCCCGTGACCCTCACTGGGAATAAGCGGTATAGAAGATGACTGACTGACTGACTCTTAGGTGATTAAAGGAAGTGAGGAGGACTACTTAAAAATATGGGTCCAAATGGGTCTCATTACAAAAATATGCTGCCCAGTGCCTGATTCGGGGCTCCGAAGTGACCTACCCCCTAGGAGGTGGGACCTACAGAGGACCGACCCACCTGAGGCTCTACCCGCCTTGGGGAGCCATCTCACGTTCTACAGAAAATGCAATTAAAGAATATTTACAACTGTTTGTACCTAAACAACCATGGATGTAGCTGTTGACATACTGGGGAAATGCACACAATTTGCTGACAGGGCAAAAGTAAACATCTAGTAGAGCCCCAGCTTCTGTAGTTACTCTCTCCAGACAGCAGCTGTAAACCAGCAATTACTGGCACAAGAAATGTCCATGGGGGGGCAGGCCCAAGGGCTAGCCAGGCATCACATCTGTAGCCATAACAATGCTGCTTGTCAGTTTAGACATGACTTGTTTACCCATGACTGCTGACATCTCAGCGATTCCATTTCAGCACGTCGCCCCACCCTCACCCACACCTGGCGGAAGGCTTTGATGTTTCATATTGCTATCTGAATTGGCCATTGAAAAAGCTATAATTTATCATATGCTGTATCCCCATCTACCACCTGACATGTGTCACAACATTCACAGAGGGAAGGGGGAGATGGGGGTTCAGTCAGCACCCAGTGAAGCTCAGCTCCTCTATGACCATCAGCCGTGTGGCCTCCAGAAAAGCACAGTGTTTTTTAAACTCGCTTTTGAAAGCAAAGGTGATGCAGAAAATCAAGGGCACAAACACCTGGTTTGTAAGCTTCAGTCCTTCTGGTTTTACAGAACATAATGTAATTTATACTCTTGATTTGCCCCTCAAACAATCAGCACAAGTGAGGCTCTATCCAATTACCTACTGGCTATTGCAAAAGAGCATTTAAAAATTGAGACAGTGTGTAAGCCAGTGTGCTCCTGCTCTGCATTAACATACTGTGCCACACGGTCTAGATTCTCACTTAATAAAGCCACTAAGTGACACATACACCCAAGCACACAAACATACATGCAGCAATGGCACTTGTATTACCTTAAATAATATCAACAACAATAAATTTGTGTCATTCTGTGTTCAATTTTGGTTCACTAATAGCTAGTAGAATATGCACAAGACTATCACATAATGTAAGTGTGCATTTGACAATAAACTTGCTTGATCTTGATTTCTTGATAATATGCTGAAAAGACAGCATCCAATATGAACCTCGCCCATGGCCTGAAGACAGTGTCAATAATGCTGAACTGTCAGGCATCTACAGAGGCTAATCATCCCCAGTCTCCTCCCTTTTTCATCTCCAGTCGCCACTCATTTCTGTTGGTGTTGTCATACAGTGGATAGTCCCACAGCATGGCAGAAGGAAGCAGAATGCTTTGGATGAACGTTTGCCCTGGCAGGCAGGACCTGTGCAGCAGGCTGCCTGTAACCACACTATGGTCCCTTCATACTCAATGTGATCTTACTTCAAATACAACAGTGAGCTATGCACCACCAGGCCAAATGGTCCCTGTTTCATCTAGAACCGAAGCTTTAACACCATGCTGAAAATGTAACTTTTAAATAAAACATTACAGTGTTTCATCACAGTTCCTCCCACCCAGATTTATATTGTCACCTTCCTTCTCACCTCATCCTTGTGAGATTCTTGAACACACAGAGGAATTGGTAGAATAATCCTACGCTGCTCCACTTGGACAGGAAAAGTCTAATTGCCAGCATGTGTGGCCCAGTCTCAGTGCTTAGCAACATCTGTGACTCAATCTTGGTGCTTGGCAGTATCTGTGACCCAGTCTTGGAGCTCAGCATCGCCCGCGGTCCAGTCTCAGTGCTCAGCAACAGGTGTATCCCAGTCTCAGTGTTCAGCAACACGTTTAGCTCAGTCTCAGTGCTCAGCAGCATGTGTAACCCAGTCTCAGTCAGGAACACATCTAAAAACAGCCAATTGTGTGCTTACACCAAATTCATTGGCTATCTATTTCATTTTCGTGGTCATTAAATTTTTCCAGATACCTTTCAAATAAATTTAAAATTTTGAAACTTTGGTATCAAAAGTCAAAAGAGATGTTATAGTGAAGATTTGGTTTTTTAAAACTCAGGTACTAAGGGCCATTTGCAGGCCTTTCTTTTGCTGAAAATGTTATGTAATAATAATATAATCCATTCACAATTTTAAATTTTGGTATCAAGCCTCAAGATTTGGACTTGTTTCTTTTTCATTTCATTTAAATGGTATTTCATCACATGTCAGTTTTTAGCATCTAAAAATCAAGCGGACTGTAAAACTGAAGTTTTAGACAGTCTGTCCCAGTAAGTGTAACTACAGTCTTCCCACCTTTTATTCCTTGCCTGAATTAATATGATTCTGTTACGTTGGAAGTACAGGAGGTCCTCGGGTTACGTCGGACCCGACGTATGGCGTTTCGTATTTACGGCGCCATCTCCCATAAATTTATTAAGAAAGTCTTGTAACGTCATTCCGACGTACGGCGTTTGCAACATTAAAACAAAGTGAAAATCGATATAATTAAACGTTCGGAAAAGGGCGAAATGTTTATTTATTTCTTTATTTTTACTGTTTCACTTCATTACTGTACTATGCATGTGCTCCATGTGAGTGACGTGGGTGCTTATGTAGGTGGGTTCCTGATGAAAGTACCAACTCATTAATATTTAAGGAGCATGAGTTCTAACTGGTTTCTCTGGCTGGGTTTGGGAAGTGTGGCTCATTGGCACAGTGTGAGCGATGCCAGTGTTCCCTGTCCCAAATGAGAGAGCGATAAAGAAAGAAAGAAAGAAAGAAAGAAAGAGGGAGAGAGAGAAGACCCGGAGAGGAAGCAGTTTGCAGGGCTGAGTCACCTAAGGATGACTTCTGCACAGGTAACCTGAGGGCGTGGTGCAGACCTATGCAAGGTGTGTGCAGCTCTTGGAATCGAGAGCCAGGTATGTTCCACAAACAGCATCCTACTACATGCAAGTCTGCGATTACTGGCATGCAACAGAAAGTTCCCGTGGTCATTAGTGCACAGCTAAGCAGCATTTTAACTAAAAAGAAGGATTGCTTTATTACCATACCCAACTAACCCTGTATCTCTACATTTTACAGTTGGGATTCTTGGAATGCTTTTAACATTTCAAAATGAAATTTCATAAAATTTTCAAAACACCCTCTGTACTGTAAATTCTGACACTAGCCAATGACCCAGATTGTAGTTTTTTTTTTCGTGAAAGTATTTGGATAGTTAAATTAAATGGCAGAACCCAGGTGTTTTTCAGAAAGACTGACTCACAGATAAGTTTTTATTTACACATGTATATTCTTGGACCATAAAGTCTTAATGTGAAGCTCCTATTAGCTGTACAATACAGGCCTATGTACAAAGTACAAAAAAGCCTCATAAGATGTAAATTATGTACACATCCTCACAACACATAATTAATCACAGCATTTCATGATTATTACTGATTTACATAATGCCAGAGTCTATAAACAAGCTTAATAAAACACGGCTGGTCTGCACCTGAAGAGAGTTTAATTTATTGCTCAGGATCTGCTGAACCAAAGTTGGGTAGAGAATATTACATCTCTTTTGACCTAGTTAGCAGCAAGTTTCCACGTTGTGTCTTCTGTATTTCAACGGCAGTCTTTTGTTCTGAGCTGAGAACTGACTTCAGGTGAAACGAAACATGGAGGCAAAAGGTGAGCCAGTAAACGCACTATGGTGGATTTGTAAGAACAAGGAAGCCATCTGAATTTCAAAATGGGCGTAAAAAAAAACATGAGAGAATATCCAGGCCTCGTCTCAGGGACAAATAAACGTCCCTGATCAAGGCCACTGGTCTAACAAAGCAGGCGTCCCCAGAGAGCGACCTCAAACGCTCTTTCAGCTCAACCTGGACGTGTCCCTCATTTGTACTCATGCAGAGGTTGCTGGGAATTGCTTCACTGCTGCAGGGGTGCAAGCAGCGTGTCCCACACAGTAATGTTTAGTCCAGGGCCATGCACAGACAGCTGGAGGGGCAATGCCTCCAATATAGAAAAAGGTTGCCTTCCCACCGAAAAAGACACCAAAACAGACATATAAATGATAATCCTTAACTCATACTAATGTTAAAAAAATACGCTGTTATACAGTTCACACAATTTATTGGTTATCACACATTTATGTCCCCAAACTTGTCATTTTGGATTTTACAAAACAATCACTCTTCAAAAAATGAATTATTTAATTGAACATGAACATGACATAATTAACTATTACACATGTGGCCCATTGTATAATTGCAGGAACATTTCAAATAGAGAAAGAAAGCAAAAAAATAGTATATTTTTTTTCCTCATTAACCTTTTTTATTGTTATAGAACACACTGTAAATGTAACGTTTTCAGTATTTGCTGATCATTACCGTGACTTAACAAAATCATGATGTTGACAAATTTGTTCAGTCAAGTTACCTTATCTGCTGAAATCAAAATAAAGTAATTAATGATAAATAATGATAACTCAGTATAACAGAGCTGTTTATTATAACCAGGGGTCTGTTACATTGTAAAACTACTAAATTATCAAAAGAAAGTATTTTAGATTTTGTTAACCTATCCTAGCTATCATTGCAAACAATGGTAAACTCACCAAAATAATGTAACGTTACTTTGCTGTTCAAATCACAAATGTTTATCTACTAAAAGAAAAATTTATTTGATAGGCTACATCACAAAATAAAATTTAGTGTTTCAGTGAAGTCTGCCCACCAGCAGAAAACAAAACGGACCGTCAGTTTAGTAAACAGAACATCTGTGACTTGAGCGGCCACTTTTCATGTGCAAAAATAAAGCACGCACCAGCTTGCCTGTGCAAGTAGGGCAGGCACTCCCCCCTCCACCCCTGCATGCTAAGACATGGTTTTCAACAGGTGTCTTTCTAGCTGCCAATGTGGTTTCTTCACCATGTAGTTATTTAATTATTTAATATGGTCAAGAGGGGCAACTTAACCACTGTGGCCATCCCCCTCTGCATGTGACTGTTTTAGCCACATGACACTGAAGAGGCTTTTTTAACCAGTTTGATAAAATGCACAAGTGAACCTTCAGCGAAAATATTCCAACCAAAAGATGTGCACCCTTTAAAAAAACATCTTTCCCCCCATTCAGTAATGGTTGGGCTACCTTCCATTTACCAGTATTTCAAACTCAATTTGGGTGATTGGGACGGGAGAATACAAACATACTGCATGTTGAAGGGTGCACTGTTTTGTACTGAGGTGGTAGAAAGACAGGCCGAGGAAGAGCTAAAGTGAACTCAGAAAAGTGGCTCGATAACGTGCCATCTGCTCCGGCAGGGTTGACAATCAGACCCAGGGAGCTAGGCAAATTGTGCTTTCCACAGTTAAGCTGGCAGCTTGAGTTAATGAGATTTAGAAGGGCCCTGCTGGCTGCAACGTGTGTCTAAATTCACGTGAGCATGCATGTGTATGGGCATGTCAGTGTGTGTGAGAGAAAGAGATTACTGCAGCCTCAAGACCCTCCAACTTAATGCCTTTTCCAATGGATCTGGGCTTTGCAGAGTGCTGCGTGCTTTGGAAACTCTGTCTGGTATGCTCGCGATGGCTGGGCTCACAGCACTGCCTGCCCATTTTCAGACATATCCGCAGACCTGGCACCTTCTAGGACTGTGGGGTGTGAAGACTCCAACATCGGTCAGGAATGAGCTGAATGTCTTAGTGTGTGGATGCTCGGCTGCCTTTCCTCAAAGGCAGGCTATACTGGCAAAGCTGTAAGAAAAGTCCCACTTACCTCCATGTCAACACTCAGGTCTCTTTCTTATGATCTTCAGCAGGAAGTCAAACCACAGACAAGCCTTTAGGTTGGACTTCTTCCTCCACCAGTTTGACAGATGTCAAAGTTCAGGTGGACAAGATAAGAGGACAATTTTGGTCTAATCACTTAAGATGAACTTCACAAAGATTCTTCTGCCATTGTGGAGTAGATATGAGTTATTAAAAAGATTGACCAACTTGTATATGGGATCTCACAGCATAGAAAAACAAACACCCACACTGGCAGTGACAGAGTTGGCAAGATGCCGCGACTGGAGGAAGGCCGTGAAGTGCGGCAGATCTAATCCCTTTGGCGTAGGGTGCTAATAAATCTCTGGTGGGTGGGAGCATTGAATGTTGTGGGCTATTCCTCTGTGTGTACAGCTCAGAACTGTGCGCCAACTGGTGTAAAGTTGCAGCTGGAGTTTCCCTTTTGCACAGTGCCAAAGAATCTGTGAATGCCAGGTTACACAAGGAAAAATGTAAAGAGGATCATGTGTTACTTTATCTACGTATGGTAACATTCCGACAGAACACAGCAGCAGCACAAACTCCTAGTGTCCATCCATTGTGGTTGCTCTTCAGTGCATGTTACACAGATGCAGAACTTTTTCCTCTTTCAGAGAGGAAAATGACTACCAAGCAGGGAGCTCAACAGGCCGTCACATGTTCCATCTGAGCAACTGCATGCTGTGGCCGCGGTGCCGGTGCACACGTCAGCCGGCACCAGCAGGGGGCGTCTGAGCGGGAGGTGATCACAGATGGTATGGTCATGCCCACAGGTGGCAAATTAGAGACAAAAACGCTACGTGTTCCCAGGAAGGGCTGATGCCAAAATGATGGGTAACCAGCAGATTTCAATTTTGTTATACTTTTCTGCAGAATAATGTTAGCTGTGACTGCAATAAACAGGTGGAGGATGTATGGTACTTATTTTTAGTGTAGTTCAGCTGCATTGGGGTTTTGCAGATTTGAACGAAGTTCAGATGGGCAGCTAAGGTTAACACTTACACTTGTTGCAGTTCTTGGCAACCACAATACTGGAGAGGTTTCAACTGAGATTTTTCTCTTTCTAGTAACATAATCACATCCCTTCAGTGGTAAATTTCAAATGTGGAGCTCTGAAATGGAGACCTCCAAGAGTCCTCTGCGACCACCCCCTCCCCATGATGAAAAAAAAATGTTGATTTATCAGCAGGCAGTACGGACTGCAGAACACACAGTACTATACTTTTTAAATACTGTCAAAGGGTTATGCTGATATGTTGTCCTTTATTTCAGTTTTTTTGGATGAGTGGAAAGAACCCCTGTAACAGATGTGGCTTGCCCTGGTTGTTGAGAGGTGCACACTGTGATGGCTTTGTTTCAGAGTTCCAGCCAGATCCAGTCCCTTATACTAGTCTACTGGTCCGGTTGTTTCTTATCAATGACCTGGCTTCCTAAACCTGATGCCAACCCACCATTATCAGACATAAGACAATCAAATTTTCCTACAACAATTTTTTAAATTAAAACAATTTTTTTTCTTGAATATAAACTCTGCTCTGAGAAAATCAGAGAATAATTTCCAGTTTCTTTTTGTTGAAGTTTTGCCGTCGCTTCCCTCTGGAGAATGTGCTGTAAAGGTTGGTGTGACAGCTTGCTTGTGAAAATGTGCTATTATAAATGACATTTGATGGATTCACTGCTAATTATCCGAGTAGTAAAACACTGCATCTGTTTCGGTTGTCACTCATGTCCTAATTAAAATGCACTCCCTCTAACTGGCTCATTCTCCAGAATCAGGGTACAATGATGAGGTTGCAGTTCTGTGCTCTGTTCCTAGGCATGGTTCATGGATTTATCACTGCTGGTCTGAACAGTGGTTGCCATGATTCAGTGGGCCAGCAATGTCTTTCTTGTATGATGGGGGGTGGTGGGAGAATAGGTTATTTCATACAGGAAGCATCTGCTTCAACAGAACAGGAAGTTGGGCTTGAAAGCTGGCCTTTGAAAATTCTAGGGAGTTATGTAAAAACATCCCAAGGTCAGACAAGTAATGGGAAGCATTCCAATCTTTTCTGCTTTTTTTCTTTGCCTCCTTTGGGATCTCTTCATCTCCTTCAGTCAGCTGCACCCCCTACTCCTTTCAGTGTTTAAATCCAAATCTATCCTTTTTGCAGTCCAGTAACAATAACCCACTATGCAGGCCTTTTAAACTCCCCCCTCTGCTTAGGTGCGGCTGCATCTGGTTCAAACACAAACTGTGCATAAACCACAAGCATGGAATGTGGAACTTGCTCTCCAGAGGAAGAGGAGCATTGGCTGCTCTAACAGAAGGCTTCACAGAAGCATATCACACACTGCAGCACTAGCATATCCAGGGGAAGGCTTCACAGAAACTACCACACACTGCAGCACTAGCATATCCAGGGGAAGGCTTCACAGAAACTACCACACACTGCAGCACTAGCATATCTTAGGGAAGGCTTCACAGAAGCATACCACACACTGCAGCACTAGCATATCTTAGGGAAGGCTTCACAGAAACTACCACACACTGCAGCACTAGCATATCTTAGGGGAGGCTTCACAGAAGTGTACCACACACTGCAGCACTAGCATATCTTAGGGAAGGCTTCACAGAAACTACCACACACTGCAGCACTAGCATATCT